>VYXH01005898.1:24021-44376 GCA_013397275.1 Burhinus bistriatus | reverse complement strand
TTTTTTTTTTTTTTTGCTTCCCTTCTGACAAACAAGGTTTTCTGTAATTCCCAAGAAGGGCAACCGACGGAACGCTGTTGCTGAAGGCTCCTCTCTGCTTTCAGAGGCTGGGAACATGAAAAGACGCAGCATCGGTGCCAGAGACATCCCCCTCCTCCGCCTCCCCGCCGCATCCCTGCTTCCCAAATCCCTGCCAGAGATGCTTCTGCATCCCAGAGCCTCCCAGACGCACGCACCAAACCCCCCCAGCATCACCCCACTGGCCTCCCCGGCTGCCGGTGGGTACCCCCACCTCGCTGTGCTTCATCCAGCATCAAACCCTGGCTCTGACAGGTGAAAAAGAAAAAATAAAAAAGAAACCCGGGCAAAAAGGCTGCAGCTCTGAACGCTCCCGCTGTACTCTTTATCCGGGAAGATTACGAGGTTTACTGCTGCTTCTCCATTATCCTAAATAAAGCAGCCTTTCAAAATTGCTTCAGACATATTAGATCATGTACTTTTTACACTTCCAGAGACACTGGTTATAATATCTTTTTAACAACACTGGGCAGAATCTATTTTCTTCTTCCACTGAGCTGAAAAATACTGTTTTCTCAAGGAAGAAGAAAAAGGAGGAGGAAAAAAAAGCTATTGATTTTGTTTAGGGTCAGAATAAAATATCATTGGAGTGGGTGTTGAAATCCTCAGCCACGAATTATTTCCAAAGTGACAGTTTGGGCTGTGAAGATTTTTCTTGTGAAATAAAACAAAACAAATGAAACATTGTGTTCTTCTTCAACAGGTACACGTTTGAGGTTTCCACCGGCTCCAGCTGGTTCCTGCCAGGGATATTTAGCGTTTCAGTCTGTTCCTTTCCCATTCCCATCCTTGCTGGAGTCGACCAAACCCCGCTGCCCACCGAGAGTCGCACCGTGCCATGGGGCGAAGAAGAATGTTATGAGCGGGATCTGGAGGCACAAATCTCAAAAACACAAGTATAACAAGAAGCTGCCCCCTCCGATGCTCTCCGTTCCATCCTGCCCCTCTGCCACGCGGAAGAGAGGGTGGGACCCGGCACGCCGCCATGCAGCATCCCTCCAGCCAGGACAGGCACCTCTCACGCTGCTTTTGAAGGTAAAAAATACCACCGGGAACCCCCAACCCCGCAGCTCTCAGCTAGGTTTCACTTCTCCAAAGAGTCAGAAAATTAACTCCTATTTATATGCACAAGCCACTTCCCTCTAATCTATACACCTATCTCTGCTCTGCTGCTGGTACAAGAGATGAGTATTGGCTTTAAATACAATAATTCCTTTATAAATAAAGAACAGGCAACACTTTTGAAAGGGAAACCAGATGTCTACCTCCCTCTTCTGTGCTTTCCGCTTCTCAGCATTGTGTGCGGGAGATAGAAACACGCCACTAGAATGAGGAGAGCTGCAGGTCTCTGCCTTCCTCTCTCAATTTTATTTTATTTATTTAGATTTATGCAAATGCCAGAAGAGGTCACCTATCCATATGCTCTCAATGCCCTTGACATAACTTCAAAACGCATCGTAACAATGTCCTGCGCACCGCAGTATAATTCACTATCACACACCACCAGGAAGGCAGGCAACAGAAAAGCCAAAAATCCTCCCCTACTGCCAGCAGCTACACTCCCTCCCCTGGCAAGCACCCGCACACACACGTACGTTTGAGCTCCCATCAGCTCGTTCCCTTCCCCATCACCTTCTGTTCAGGGAAGCCGCAGCCTTTCTCCCCACACATCTGCCCCTCCGTTCAGCATCTGTCCCCCACCACTCACTCCATGTCCCCCATCTGCCGCTTTGGGCAAAGCACCATCCAGGAGCTGTTCCTGCCACAACCTGTCCTCACGGCTGCCAGGGGGACCATCCAAACCCTGCCATTGGATTGGCACCCCTTGCTCTTCTCCATGCTTCTGAGCGTGGTGGGCTCAGAAACCTCTTGGTTTCATGGAGCCAGCATCCAGCAGAAATAACAGAAGCGCTGCAAAAGCATCCAAGAAATTCACCCCAAAGCCTGACCTCATGGGACTGCCAAACTGGTTTCATGGTGTTACCATGTTCCAAGCAGGTCAAGGGATTCCCAAGCACATGGAGGCTGTTGTCGACACCAGGGGATGGTCTGGACCATGCTCCTGCTCAGGACACTTGCACCCACCAACACGGCCACACCTGAGCCACCACCCAGCCCAACACCCAGCAGCATTTTGGGCAGGAAAGACCTGCCCACAATTCAAGCCACTACAAGAATGTGAATTTTTAACTCCTGAACCTCCTGGAGCTCAACTTCCAACCAGGAGCAGAGCTCCCCGCTGCCAGCTCCTGCCTTCAAGATGCCACAGGATTTCTCCGCAGCAACTCTTCACGGTTCCCGGCCATCGCTCCCTTGGGAACGAGCGCGAAGAGTGAACTAATGAGTCTATTAGACTTAATTAAGCTAATGTGAAATTATTTACTTAATCTGGGAAGATCTTACGATGGCGAGAAATCCCAATGGTAAAAAAAAGCATCCAGCTGCCTCACACGGTCTAACGAAAAGCTCACGAGCAACCGTTTGCCGAGATGCTCGACTGCACGGCAGCAGGAGCAGCATGGACCGGGGCGGGCGGGGAGGGGCTTTGGACACATCGCCGGCTCAAGGCACCTGGCTACTGCTCCAACGCATGCCGACATCGCCAGGAAAACCAGCCAGCAAGTCCCAGTCGTGTTTCACCTTCATTTTCCAAATGCACACCTATCCCCGGCCAGCAAATCCATCCAAGTCTGGCACCTGGGTAGAACAAGTTTTCCGAAGCGGTTGGCCCCTCTCTCCCCCACGGATGACGAGCATCCCTCACAGCTCCCAGCACCGCATCCAGGCGGCACCTCGCGGCAGCGGCAGGAGCGGAGGGGGAGCGCGCAGAGTAAAGGCTGCGGAGAAGAAAGGGGATTTTGCCTCGCACATTTTGCTCATCTATTTTTTTTTTTTTTCTTAATGTAAAAGAGCTTAATGCTCGCTTTGAATGCTTAATACGACTGAGTTCTTTTTGCCACTTATTTTGTTTTGTCATGCACTACATACAATTACACATCTCTAATCCGCAAATCCTCCCCCGACACCAGAACACGTGCCAAGCCTTTACTTTCCGCAGCCGCCGCATCGAAAGGCCTTTCGTGATTAGCTCCCACCACGGAGGGAGCGGCGGGATGCCCTTGCATCACCCGCAGCCGTGATGCTCCGGACATGGAAGCCCCCCTCATCCCCAAGGACCGGCACTCGCGCTGGCGATGCCCCATCTCTTGCCCGGCGTAGAGGAGGGGATTCCAGCCCCGGCATCGTTGGGATTAAGTCCTTGGAGAAGGAGCCTCCTGCCATCCTGGCTGTAAGGAGCTCAGCTCAGCATCCCTCAGACGGAAATCACATTTCGCTAATCTCCCACAGTGAATCAACTCACCAGTCAGATATTAGCTCAGCAAAAAACTGGCAGGCAAATGATCTAATTAATAATCAGCACTATCAGTAGTTTCCGCTCTTCTCAGGCAGCCAAATAGGCAAGAACTTCTCTGCAAACAGGAGGCACGGCTACCTGGGAACAAGAGGTCGTTATTGCCCCAAAGTCGGACGGTGGCAGTGGCCGTGCCGGCAATGGGAGCCCCGCTCACAACTCACCGCTTCAGGCCACCTGCAAGGGGACACGGAAGCCTTGGTGGTCCCTTGTGATACCTGGACAGGCAGTGGCTCCTCAGGGACAGGAGAACCGGCTCAGACCTCGGTTTCCCATCCACAAGCGTTTCCAGCAAATGCAGGGAAAGTGGAGCTAAAGGCTACCCCAGGGCAAAGCCCATCGCGTGGGGCTCTGCCTCATCCAAGCTCTGGAAGGGACCAAGGTCCTTCTTGCACCGCACGGCTGCTGTCCCCGTGGGAAAGGGGCCAGCAAGAGCGTTTCATACAGAATATAAACGGCCAGGGAAGGTGCAAGCAAGGGCGAGTGTTTCCCTCCATGCAAAAGAGCTTCGCCGGCAGCCTCGGAGCCTCTCCCGACCCCACTCAGGAAAATAAGAAGGAAATAAGAGAGACATCAATTTCCAGAGCTCAGCGCCAAAATCCGGCCTTCGCCTTTGAAAGCGTAATTTATTCAAGCTGCTTTATTATTGCAGAGCCCAGCGTAGACGGGGGATTATGGAGAGGTCACAGCTGGAGCAATAACAATAATAATAAAAAATAGTTAAGTCGGGAGAGTATCTTGTGGGAGTTTAGCGAGCCTCGGGGAGATGCCTTTTTTCGAGCCAAGGTGTTTCAAAGCTAACGAAGAAGAGCATCCCGCCCCGCCACCAACTTGAAGCAAAAGTGGCATCAAACGAATCTTTGGGGGAGCGACGGGGCTGGGGGCTTCACACCCCCTCTGTTTGTGAACCCAATTAGGCATATGTTGAGGAAAGGGTGTATGTATATTAGATTTTAATTAAGCAGTGTTAATTATAATCTATGAGATGTGCTTACTGCTTATCTGATAATTATGAGAAAGCCAATTTGGCTGCTGGCTTGTGACTAATTAAGTGGAATTAGTAATGATAATTATAGATTTAATTTTTGTTTGCCTTTATTGGCAATGGGGGGGAAAAGCGGCTTCGAGGGCTGGGTAGGGCGGACAGGGAAGGAATGGGAAAAGCCATGGGAAAAGGTCACCGCGCCAGGGGTTTGGCCCAAAGAATGAGGACTCACCTAGGATTTCCCAGCAAAAGTGGATTTTTGCTGGAAAAAAACCAATTTGGGGTTAAAAAAGAAAGTTTTGTGGAAACTGTGTGATGCAATCAAACTTCTGCTAAAAGGCAGCAGTTTAGTCGAGAGATTGGGTTGATTTTTTGCCAGCCCATTGCCCGGGCTGCCAGCATCTTGAAAAAAAGCTTGAAAATTTGGGCAATTCAGGGAGTTTGGCTTTTCCAGCCCAGGGAGGGAAATTCCCCGGGGATCTATCCCCCTTCCTCCCACACCCGACCCAACCCTGACTCCTGCTCACAACCTGCCAGCAAGAAAAAGGCGATTTTAGAATGCTTCTGACTTATTTTTTCCCCGGTGTAATTGATAGGCTGTAAAATAAACATCAAATGCTGCAAAAACTGCCCAAACCCTGGGAATGGGACTTGCGTATTTTTCAACGTGCCCACAGGTCGCTACCTCCGCCTGGCTGCAATTCTCCTTGAACTTCACATCTTCCTCCCCCCTTTCGAATAGGCACCGTGGTCACCGGCTGCCAAAACGCTATAGGACATTAAAGTTTTTGTAAGAGGCAAAGAATAAAAACTCAAGGAAAGAGACGGGGGAGAAAAAAAATAGTAAATATAGAGCAGCTGGATTTTTAAAAGGTCCAGATAAACTCACAGCTGCACGACACCACGTGGAGCCGTGCAAGCTATGCTAATGATAATTAAATCTCCTGCTGCAGGGGTGAACAGCAATTTCTCGCTAGGCCTGATGCCCGGGATGAGAGTTATCCCGGGAAAAGCCCCGGCAGCGGTGCGGGGCCGGAGGGTCAGACCGTGGAGCTGCTCCCTTGCCTTCCCAGGTTAAAATCCAGGCGAGCGCTGGAGCCAGGGATGCTCTGCCTCGCTCCTTCCCTCAAATCGCCTTTCCGAGCTCCAACGCTGAGCTAAATAATTCGGGATGATCTCAGGTCTAAATTACAGGCAGCAGCGGAGGGGAGGCAGCGCAGGCTGCATGCACGAAGGCAACAGCCCCGTTGCAGCCTGTCTCATCTGCAAGACCCCGCAGCACGGGAGTAGGGGGGGTCCCTGCTATGGGACCCCCCGCCGGGGTCACGGCGAGCCCTGTGAGGGTGGCTGGGAGCGGGGCTCAGCTCCCGGGGAAAGCGCCTGACCTGGCAACCGAAACTTCCCGGGAAGGGGCGGCGGGGTCAAAATCTTCGCATGCCGGACGAGTCCCCAGCCCTGAGCAAAACGGAGATTTCACCCAGCTAAATTTGGCCCCCAGCCCCCCGGATGAAGGCACGCAGCACAAGGCCATTAGCCGAATCTCTTGTGGCACATCAGAAAACCTTCACCGCGGCAGCCAGGAGCCCGCCCTCACGTCTGCCGAGGAAGAGGATGGTACGGAGGTGATGCTGCTGCTTTCTGCCAGGCTGCTGGAGGACACACGCGTGAGACAAAACTCAAGTTCTGGCCACTTGTGAGCATTAAAGATCATTTTCCAGCCAGCTTATTGCACCCAGCTCTGTGGTGGTTGGTTAGTAGGAGCAGCGTAAGAGATTAAATGACAGCAAACTCATGATTTCTTCTTTTTTCTTTTTTTTCCCCCCTTTTTTCATTTCAGCAGCGACTCCAAATTAGGCCTGATTATAAAAGGAAAAATTTCCCATGAGTCACGCAGTTTTCAGACAATTAAAAAAAGAAAAAAAAAGAAAAAAAAAGAGCCAGCATCAGCCTGAAGTGACCAAAACACCCGCTCAGATGGACAAAACGTGACTTCCTAATGATGCTCAGGGTTTGTGCGGCCACACGCCCCCCTACAAACTCCCTCCACTGTTTCCACCCGGAGCTGCGATCCAGCAGCGAGCGCATCGGCATCTGTCGTAACAGAGCATCACGTCCAAGTGCATTTGCTGAATCATTCATTCAGGCTCCTGTACTTAATTTCTCCACGATACATTTAATACCTCCGCCTCCTGTCCTAAAGAGCTGGGGGATTCACTGGGAGGAGAGCGCGGACGGCTTCGGCTCTGACCTCACGCTCAGCTCTGCAAGGAAATCGTTCGTTTGGATTTTGGATTTCCCTGATGAACGCCCAAGGTAAGAGAGGGCAGTGTCCGGCCCTAGAGAGATGCATGAACAGTTTAGCGATGACCCAGCTCCGCACCGGGATCTCTTGTTGACCACTTCTACCCATGGTCGGTAAAGGATGAATTGCTGGGTGCCTCCTCTGAAAAAGAGGAGAAACGGGGTTTTAAGAGAATAATGCCTCATAATGCTAGACATGCTGTTGGATAAGAAAAAGACAAGGCAGAAGCCAGGAGCCGGTAAAAGCTACAGCTTGTAATTTCCTTGCACCTTCTCTACTCAATAAATGGGTTTCAGTCAGAGCATCCCTTCCATCCAACCCAAAAAAGACCTGAAGGGTAAGTTGATTGCATTGATCGTGCATGCATTTTCCCGGCAGGGAAAGTGGCCCAGTCCCTCGCTGCTCCCTTCCAAAGTACTCCACTTAGTTATTACGGGAATATCGCCAGAGACTCCAGGGCCAGGGAGCGGGACGCTACGGGGAATTCATTGCTCTGTGAGTGCCAGGAACATTAAGAGAGAAGGCAGAGCGGAGGGGTATGGCAGCGGCTCAGCCTTTTCCCCATCACGGCCACCAGCAGCCTATCACTCCCGCTACGAGTTTGGGCAGCCCCATGGGATCATTCTCACCAGGCTGTCGTTAACCCTTAGGAGAACGGCACGTAGGAGCTTGCCTGCAGGGAGGGCGGCGCGGATCTCCTGAGACAAATCGCCCTCGGGCAGCTCCTGCCCGCAGCCCAGCCACCGCTCAGCCCTGCCACCCCTCACACCTTACGTGTCCACCCTCCTCTTCCTCCCCAAGCAAGAAACTCCCTCTCCATCCTACCTAGATCCCTATGCCCAGTTGTGACAACACTCAGACATCCAGCCCCTGAGCCAAACCATCTCCTTTGCTGCTCCCAGGCTCCCCGACAGCCTGGAGTCTCCTGGCGTACCCATCCCCATCCCTAAAACGCCGCTGCTCTTCCCCGAGGGGTCTGGGAAAAGCATAAATCACTGTTGGAATTGGTGCAAAACACAAACCCGCCTCAGTAACATCAGCGCTGCCGTAGGGATGCGCTGGCCAGACGGCACTGCTGCCATCATCTAGCCGAAACCAGCCACAGCATAGAGCTAGCTGCAGAAACCATGGGTCCAAGCCCAAATTAGACATCAAACCCCACAACTGGAGCAAAAGGCTGAGCGCAAGGTCTGTGTCCAGCTGTCACGCCCTTCACCTTCAGCCACCTGGTCTTCCCCCTGGCATGGCACCCATGGCCGGGAGGTGGGAAGGGAAGCGGACAACCCGGAGCAGTGCCAGCCTCCCTGCTCTGGCGGCATCTCCGGAGGCAGCAATGACAGGCAGGAGAACGGGGCAGGTTGGCAGCTTCACAGCAGTGCCGCTGGTGCCCGGGAAGATGGGGTCGGGGTACCTGGCTTTGCTAATTAACCTCCGAGGAAATCACCTGCCGCCACAGCAGCGTGCTCCTTTAAGCGAGCCGCCCCCGCCTCTCCCCGCAAGAGGCTGAGCCGTGCCTTGCCGTAGTGTCTTCGAAGGAGAAGGCTATCAGCTCAAAACAGCCGAGACCTTTAGCTCAAATCCATTAATCCTCTTTATTAAACCCGGGTCACCTCTGAGTCCTGGCAAATTAACCAGCATCTTCCCACTGCAAGTACATCAAGAGGAAACGCGCCGTAGAGCGCCTGTAATTTTCATGGACCAGGGCTCCGGGGTCAGAGGGCTTCCCAGGCTCCGTTCTCTGCCTTTGTCAATTTAAAAGGGAACATCGGCTTGCTCTTGTATAAATTACGAGAGAGGCAGAGCGGGGGGCCAGGGCGGTCGCAGGGCGCTCTGCCGGCTGCAGCCGCGCTGGTGGCTCCTCTGCTGCCCAAGGATGGAGCAGGGGACAGCGAGGCCACAAGCCCTGAGTCCCCTGGGGGGTAAAATGGGGTTGGGGACATCCTTCGAGCACACCCTCCAAACAGCTGGGCAGCTGGGGTACCGCGCTTGGCATCCTCCAAGGCTACCTTGGCCACATGCCTTCTTGCTGCTTCTAATAAATGGCACATCCCCGGTGCCAGCCCAGCTGGGGAGCAAGAGAAAGAGAGACTGGAAGGGCTTCGCTCCAGCTCAGAAGTGGGTGGAAAATTGTTCCCTTGTTGCCTGAAATTTCACCATTTGAAACGTTTCCCCCTTTCTGCGCTACCCTGTTGGAGCCACTCTACTCTGAATACTCACCAAGCCAGCACCAAAGCGAGAGCGGCTCTATTTCTGAAGAGCCAAGGACATTTAGCTGGGCTGGGGAAGACCTGGGGCCAAATCCCTTATAAACACTAATTATACACCCAGTAGAAGAGCTCCAAAAGAGAAAGCCAGCCCCGCCTGGGGAAGAGAGACTCTGTGCGGGCTGAGGGATAAGGGCAGAGCAGGGACTGCAGGTCACAGCCCTCCCTTCCTAGGATGGGTCTCCTCCTGCTCCTAGAAACAGCATCCTCAAGACAAGCAAACTTTCCAGAGCCAAGCCAAGAGTGCTCATACATTCTGTGAGTGAAGAGATAGGCATTTTTCAACGGGGAGGGAAGAAAAGTGGGAAAATTTCCAAGTGGCTCTGTAAGAGCTATAAGCATCCCATCTCTTCCCCTAAGACAACTGCCCACCACGGCATTTCACAGCACCCTCTCCAGCCATCGCTCTACCACTGGGCTATAAACCCACCGGCTTTGGCTTAAGTTGCTCTGGTTTTACACCAGCTTAAGCCAGCGGAGACTGAGCTGGGGAACCCTGATCCAAACACCGGGATGCTCTCCCTTAACTCAGTCCGACAGCACTGGGATTTCTCCACTTGCGTTTGAGTTACAGGTAGGATTAGTGCACGGCATCTTAAATCTCCTAGCCATCAGCTTGTATCACAGCTTTGGTTTTTTATTAAAAACATCATTTCTTGCTGTATTTAATCACCGCAAGGTCATTTCAGTGACAGTTGTCAGCATCCTAGCCAAGGAACTAGAGGAGCAGAGCCCCGTCCCGCTGACCAGATAAAAGAGGAGATGCTGGGTTTCATTTCCTTGTTTTCAATTGAGAGGTGCCCACCTCGGTGAGCAGATTAAGGTGTGGGTGGGCCGATGTCAGCCCCCCGCCAGCTGAGATGGGAAGCTGCTGCTTGCTCTGCTCATCAGGAGCCCCGAGGAGAGAAATTGCATAGTTCTCCCCGCGGCCCTCTGCCCACCTCGAACCAATTTCTGCTCCTTTTAATTCAATTCAGCTCCTCCTGACCTTGGCTGGCTGGAGTTGCAGAGTTTCTCTCAACAGATAGCACCAATTACAGAGGTGTGAAAATGGAAGGCTTTCAATTCGGAGAACAAACCCAAGAAACTGGGACTTTATTGAACTGAGAAACAGGGGGTGGGGAAAGGGGGAGCAGACAGGGGCATGGGCTCAGAAATACTGCTCTAGAAACCAAATGCTTTGGCTGTTTCCCTCCGCGGGGGAAGGTGAAGGCTTCACCTGGGATGGTGACCGCGGCGAGAGGCGCAGGTTGAGATGCACAGACGCCGACGGCACCCGGGGACCAGGGATGCAAAACCCACCCGCTGCATCCCTGGCATCACGCCTGACTCGTTAGCGGCTGCAAGCCGGCGCTTTCACGTGCATTCCCCAACGGGCGGATTTCAAACCCCCGAAATCAGATCCGACAGGTCTGACACAAACCGAGTTTGCTTCCCCGCAGCAGATCCCGGCTGGATTGAATCTGCAGCATCTGCAGCCCGATCCCTACTGTTAAGCACCGCGGCACCTCCATCCACACCACCTCTTTAGAGTCACGCCGCTTTTTGTCCACCCATGAAGCTATTGCCAGCCAAGGGCTGCCGGGCCAAGCCTCTGGAAACCAGCGTGAGCCCGGTTAGATCTGGGTAGGAGGGCTTTGGTAGGATCGCTTAGCTGACTGCCTCAGCAGAGAGATCAACACGCGGACGGTCTTTATAAAAACTGCTTTCCTACTGCACAGTGCGACCTGTGATGATCAGAGAGTCCCCAGACAAAAGCAGGGGATGTTCAGTTCATGGGAGGGAGGCAGAGCTGAGCACCTCCCCGGGCTGAGCTCACCGAAGCTCTTGCCCAACGTGCCCCGATGCTAAAAGAAAAAATTAAAACTAAAGCACAAAGTCCCGTACGCCTGGGATAGAAAATGGGGTTACTCTCACGGAACCAAGCATGGTCTCCCATCAGCTCTGAACACATCCGGGTATTTCACGGGATGCAGAAAAGCCTTCCCAAGACCTGAAAAGTCCCCCTCTCCAGCCCTGCCTCCACCGGGCTGGTCAGTCCATCTCCATCACCTCAACACCCACCTACCAACCAAGCCCCGGATCTCCCTTTGATCTGGATGTGACCCTTCCCCACTGAGGACAACCTCACACCGCAAATTCTGCCTTCCAGACCAACATACAAAAGAGCAAACAGGTCCTCCCTGACTGAATTTTGGGCAACTGCCCGGCTAGCTGGTACATCTGAGCTGGTTCAGCATCCCCTTTTGGAGGCATCCTCCCAAGCCTCGGAGCTGGGGGGCCACCAAAATAAAGCAGTGGCTCGTTTGGACCTCTCCCTCTCTCTCTCAAGAGTTGCCACGACTCAGCAGGACTCTCAACAGCTCGGAGGCACGTGGGTTTAAAACCAGTGTGCGGCATCTCCGGTATCTCCAGCCAAGCTGCGACCGCGGCTCCCCCCAACGCCTGCCCATAAATCCTCCAACCCGGTAAACAGTCGAATTACGGCTCCCCGCCATTGCTTAGCTGCTTTTGACACTAATTGCTCTGCGGAGTGTGTGCAACTGGCAACACCTTATTAAAAGTGAAATATATTATACTGTCCACTTATTGCTACTTTATAAAGATAAAGTATCCCGAGGATACGGAGAGGCTGGCAAAGGCATCGTCTCCCGGCCTCGGAGCAGTGCACAAAGCAGAGGCAGGGCAGGCGCCACCGGGACAAACGCGTGCCCTCCGTTAAATCGCAAAGAGCGTTTCCATTTGGAGCCCAGATGTGAAGAGCGTGCTTGAGAACTTCTTCTCTGTTCACCTCCTGGTTTCACCCGGGAGATCATCGCTCGCAGACCTTGGGGGATGGCAGGCAGAGACGAGCTGCAAAAGGGCAGGGGGATCAAGCACAATTTCGGAGGAGCAGAGGGTGCCCCTCAACTCACAAAGCCGGACTTAGTCTCTTGCTAATCGTGAATTCGCATTTGCCTACCTCCAGACATCGCTACCCGAAGCGTGGCACAGCCTCTCCTGCTGCTGCCACTAACCAGGGCATCAGCTGCTCCGACAGTCACGTACAAGCCCAAGAGCCCCGTGATGCTCCAGCTCCACAGCAGCCCAACACAGGGATTTTAGGACCCAAAGTATCGATCTCACACTGTTTCTCCTGTGTTTCACAAAGGAGGAAGCTGAAACTCACTGTTTCACAAGGAAAAACGTGCAGAAACCTCCACTTCAGATTTGGAGCTACAGCAAGGACACGTCTCTTAACGCGTGTCTCTGCACATGCCTCCGGCAAGTCATTTTCCCTCTTTATTCCTTGGCTTCCCTGTCTGCAAAAACAGGGACGACAGAATTTCTCTTCTCCGTGAAGTGTTTTAAGATCTACTGGAAACAACCACTACGCAAGAGCTAGACCTTATACCACCACATTTCAGTAATAAATGTTTCGATTCAGTCCCTCAGGTCTCTTCTCACCAGGTGATTTGGGGGGAATTTTTGTTTTTCTTTTGAATTGATAGGCTATTTCCGGTCAGGAACATGACAGGCAGCAGAAGACAAGAGGAAGGCAGTCGCAGGGGATGCCATCAATGGCACTCCTGCAGCCTGCGGCGCTCACAAAGAGATGCTGTGTGGGGAGGGCACAGAAAATCACCCACATGGGGGAAAAAAAACCAGCTTCTGGGGACTTATTTTCAGTAAAATGGGAGATATTCCTCATGCACATCACAGAAGTCATTACATCTACATCCCTCCTGTACTGTGGAGAGTAGAGATGCTATTATTTATCACTTATTGGTCGCTTCCCCTGTGGCAGGGACAACAGACCCACCTCCCATCAGCTCTGAGGACCACAGGGCACAGAAACACAGCCTGCATCGCCCTTTGATTCCTGAAGGAAATGGCTTGTCCTAAGCAACAAATTTGAAATATCCAGACTCTGTGGTTCAACAAGTTCAAATCCAAGCAGGATCAATACCTTCTCACTCCTGAAGTATCAGCAGGTAATTGGGTATCACGCAGTGATGAGCAACCTAGTTTGCTCAGAAGCTGCAAACTTTAATCTTCATCCATTCCTGGTACACAGAATGGAGAGGGAGGAACAGATCAAAGGAGAACAGATCAAATCCAGCTGCATTCGGACCCAGATTGCAGAAAAAAGGACTCATTCTTAAGCAAAATGGCTCGGGCTTCGAAGGTTCAACATCTTGAGAGGACTCAAGTAGAACACAATGCAGAGAAGTTGCCGTCTCTCCTGTGCAGCCACCTGCAACCCCAGCGCCACCTCCCTTGGGTTTTCGGCTGCTCCTCACGACCCCGACTTTGCACCAGAGCCCTCTCCAATTTCACACAGCAGCATCGGACCACCTCGACCTCTGCAAATGCCTACGTCCTCTTTCACCTCATGGATCTCCTACCTTGGCCACCTCCCCGCTGTCCCATTTCCAACCCCAGGGCATTTCGGCAAAGGGACCCACGCGTGCCCGCACCCCTTTGTCCCACGGCACCAGCCCTGCCATCGGCTGCGGTGAAGGCGAGGAGATGTTGGTCTACGCTTTGCCACCTGCCATGGAGACTGCCACCCCAGCCATGGAAAGGAGAGGTGGCAAGGTAGACGGATGGGCAGAGAGAGAGAGAAAAACGCCACGGGCAGCAGAACGACCTATTTGACAGATTTCCCCGCCGATCAAAGCTAACTTTGCTTAGAGGTTTTGACACCTGATTAATTACATCGCGCTGGCTCGCCTCTAAAGGTTGTGTTTCCGGCAGCCCTCGCCTTTCATCCTCGCAGCATTTGGTGGCCCAGCCCACTCCCCTGGTGCCAGCAGAGGAGGGGACGGTGGCAGGGTGGCTTTGCCAAATGTCCTGGCCCATCCCTGGGAGGCAGGAGATAAGAAGGGCGAGGGACGGCTGGGGACAGAGCCCCTTTGTCTGCGGTGCCTTTTGTCGCGGGCAGATAGGAGGCGGCTGCCTCATGCTGACATTTCGGTGACCAAATTAAAATGCGCTGCCACGGAGACTAAATGTCATTAGCCTCATTAGAAGTGATAGCATTAAAATAAACAAGAAAAAAAAAATATTGAAGTGGAAATTAGCCAACGCCATTAAATAAAATAAGTAAGAGGGGCGATCCAGCAGGGAGCGTGCAACTGATGCCAACGGCGACCGTCTGGACCGCTGAGCTGGGAAGGGGCACTGTGGGAACAGCCAAGGTCTTCATGGGCTCTGCTGCCACCCAGGAACGTGCTGAGACAGGTCCAGCCATGATGTGGCCCCAAATGTAGCCGCCTGTTTGGGATAAGTCAATGGGGTCTTCCGCGCTTCATTTCCAGACAGTTTCAGGATGCTCTGCACAGGCTGGCATTAAGGGCTTGGATGCCCATGTCCCCTGGGGCTGGCACTGCAGGCAGCGTTCCACCAGGACCTCTGCCAGCAGCTGCAACACCAAGGACACACCCCATGTGCACGGCTCTAACGGGGATGGGGGTTTTGCTTTTAGCAGCATCCAGGTTTCTCTCGGATGCTTCCCATTCGATTACTGGCCAACACCAACCGTATTTCGCTTATGCGCTGTGACAGGACCACCACGCAAGGTGGAACGCCTGGCGAAAGAAGCACGGGTTTGTCCTTGTCCTTGTTTTCCTGTAACCCCTCTTGCTATGCAAACGCCATTTCCTTTGGGGCAGGAGAAGCCATCAGAAGGCCCTTGCAAGATCCTGCTTATGACAGAGCAGATTTGAAAGCCCGGAGATCTCCTTCCCCCTCCTTCCCTTCTGTCAAAAATTATAATCATCATTTTCCAGCTTGCTGAACAATCAAAGTGTGGCCTATATTCGCTGGAGCTCCTTCCACACGCCGCATGCATAGCAACAAGTCCAGGAAACAAAAGCCAGAAGTAAACAGTTGGTTGAGAGGAGGCGATGGGCTGGCAGGTGGACAGCAGAGGAACGCCTCTCGGAGAGCACATCGTGGGGCGCAGGCAGCCTGTGAAGCCATGCGAAGACCTCTTCCTCCATGCTCCACAAGGAGCACGGGGAAGAAATGTGTCTGGGCAATTTGGTTAGTGGAAATGGCAATGGTCCTGCTGTACCAGAAGTAAGCCCAAGCCCTCCCGCTGCAGGTTCAGCTGGTCCTCACGTGGTTGAGGAGCCGTGAGGAGCTCACCACGGGGTGAGCCACGAAGGACAAAGCCACATCAAGCACAGGTAACCCCAGCTTGTCCCCCGGGAAGCTCGTATCCTCTGCATAAAACCCCACCGGTGCACCAGCTCTGGTCTACACAACAGACAGCCCCCGTGATTTTGCTGTCCACACAGTCTGAGCCGACGAGGTCCGGTCCCAGCATCCCGCCGTGAAGCACAGAGCTCACAGGGAGGTTTGCTGGGCTACCCCTTCCCTGCGGTTTGCAGCCCGCTTCCGTCTCCAGAGCTGTCAATCCAGCACTTTTCACTAGCGCTGAATTCACAGAAAAGTGAAGCTAAAAATAACTCTTCTTTTTCCCCCCTTCCGTGCCTCATCTCACACGTGTTTGGCGCGCACATGACTCTGCCGCACAGGCAACAGGTCCATCTTCCCCAAAATGGCTCCTCTTGACACTGACGCACCGATGGGTCTCTGCAGCTCGCTGAGCCTTGGTGCCCAAGGCTGATGTGTCCATCTGGGAAACTCAACTCATGGAGACGAATTCCAGGACATGAGATCTGTGGGAAGCACCAAGTCTCCTTTCCAGAAAGCCCCTGAAACCACAGTCTCTGCTTTCTGTGACCATGCAACCGCTCCCTGCTTCAGGTGATCTTGAAGAGACACCTGCTCCACAGAACACTCTTCCCTGGCCCTGCCAGGAGAAGCCCATCACCACCTCCACGCAACTCAGACCAGCACCCTGGCCCACTGCCCTCCACCACCTCACGTTCTCTGACCCTAAGCCAGGAGCAGGGGGAGAACCCACCAGCTCCAAGGTCCCACTCGGACCCCACAATATCTGGGCTGATGCTACCTTCAGTTCACAAGGACGATGCATCCCCTGCCATGCCTATCACTCCATACCTAGCAAGCCACCTTGCTTGGTCACCCTTCGAGGGTGACAACGCAGTCCCAATGCTTTGGAGAAGCAGGCAGGAGAAGTGTTTCTTCCCTCTAAGCATGAAGTGAGGAGGAGTTCCCTGGAAAAACCCACCCACTGAGCAGCAAGTGTCAAAACCACCTCTGTATGTGCTGTTGCCGCATTGGTAATTATAAGTACCATGCCTTCATTAGGGAAAGGGAGAGATGACTGGGAGGCGAGGAGGTTTGCAGCAGAGCTGTTATTATTTTTAAGTTTAAACGAAAAGGAGAAGTGTGACAGCTGAGATCATTCCCCATCCTGCACTCGCCAGCAGCCGAGAGCATCTCAGGGGATGCTGAGGCCAGGAGCTAAGAAGGGATGGGAACCAGTGTCCGGCTTTAACTAACTGGGGATGGGAAAAGGACAGGGCTGCAAAGCCCAAGCTGACCACAGGGTCAGGGAGGACATAACAGAAAAAAACCACCAGTTTTCCTCTATCCCTGCCTGACCGCAGCAAGGGGACCTTCCTGGGTACCCTGCTCCCCCTGCCAACGTGCCGGGGCTCGTCGCAGCACCCCGGCAGTCTCCGTCTCCTTCCCAGCTCCTCACCCAGCGGCTTCGGCTTCTAACCAGGCAGAGCGCAAACTTCAAATTGCATATTCAAGTGTAAAATCCGAACACAGCTGTTTATGCAGCTTGAAATTCGCCATAACCAAATATTCAAGCCTTTGGGGAAGATTTTCAAAGGTGCCGGTTAAGGTACCCGGCTCCCATCGGTGCCTTTGAAACGTTTCTCCTTTTTCAGTTTTTCACAGGGATTCGCACCAGCAAAAGCTCCTCCACCCGGCCGCCTGCAACTCGTGAATGCACAAAGGAGACGCCGTCAAAGAGAAGCTGCTGGAAAACACAACGCAAGGTTCGCCACTTTGGGGCATCCTGGGAGGCAGGCGCCAGAGCCACCGGCCCCGAAACCCGCAGCCCCCCAGAGCAAATCGTTCCGAGAACTTGCACCGCGGGGATCCGCGGGGAGCAAAAGCCCTGTTTGCCGCCTGTGCCCGTTGTGCCGTCACGCTCCCTCCCCGCGTCCTTCGGCGACGAGAGCGAGCGCTCCTCCTCCCCAGCAGAAACTAAACATCCTCCAAAAGGCCGATGCCAGCTTTCTGCCTGTCCTGGCAGCCAGGGGATGGAGGAATCGACCTCCGACAGGGAAACTACAGCTCAAGCCTTGGGTAGAGGAAGACCAGGCAGTGTTTTCGGGCTGACGCCTGCCGATGCATGCTCCCTGTCCTGCTGGGACCCCTTTCTTCCCCAGCATCTCCCACTGCTGGAGGATTGATGGCTGCAGTGCCTTATCCCCTACTGGCCCCAGCCTTTGGGAGAGCACAGAAAATCCCTTTAAGTCCCTCTCGCTCATATTGAAATGACACTAAAGCAGAACTAATGTGCTCCAGGTACTTATTCTCGGGCTTAGTCGCAGGGATCAGCAGCCCGGCATCCCCTGCCGGAGAGAGGTGACAGCGGGAAAAGCATGCTCCCACGGCAGGGGCTCCCTGCTAGGAAGGGATGGAGAGGCGTTTTTAACTCCTGCAATGTGTTTTTATTAACATTAGACCGGATTTACGAACAACCACCAAAGCCATGCGCCCAAGCAAAGACGAGGCAGGGGAGGTGAGGGGTTGCACAGTCTCGGGGGGGACGCAAAAATCAGGTCCTGGGTGCAAGAGGTGATGGCAGAGCACTGGGGGACTCTCCACGCTCTGCAAGCTTTACCTTGACCCCAGTGGCCGCGACCAGAGAGAAACGGGATTTTCCATTTCGCCCTGCGCTGCCAGATTTCTGACCTCTGAAAGGAGCCGCTGCTGTGACAAGTCATTTTGCCAGGCCAGCAAAGGCAGCCATATAAACGTCTGAAGAGGCTGATGTGCATTGATTTTTGCCACCTGGAGGGCCACAATGCCACACCGTAACTGCAGATCAGCCGAATATACTCCCCCCCGCCCCAAATTCATTCTCCAATGCAGCCCAGCCCAGCCTGGTACAGCTCAAAACAACAGCACCCAAAACGTCCAGCAGTTCCAAGCATTTGCCAATGGCTTGACAATTAAATTACCCACTCCGCACCCCCCCCACACATCCTGCAGCGCTGGGCTCATTAAAAATCCTCAGCATCCTTCCCATCAGAAAGAGCCCACCTCGGAGAGCAACTCATGTCCAGGAACCCACCTCCCCCCAAGGCACCAGCTGACAAGAGCATTAAGCCTTCGGAATTATTTTGGATGGAAACTTGTCTTACAAAGAAATAAAAAGCTGCAGAGTAAGACGCTATCCATGACCAGAGGGGTCAGGGTTCCATTATTGCATTAACCTTTCGTGTCTTTAGATTCCACAAGAGTAAATTGGTAACGAGACGACATGAGCCCTGATGGGAAAAACGCATCTTTCCTAACAAAAGTAATGGGGGAGGGGAGGGGGGGAAAGAACAGAGGTGGGAGCGAGCGAAAGAGGGAAAAACTGGCAAATAAGCTATTACAGCTAATAATAACTTTGCAATGCTATTTTCTGCAGGAGCCTTCAAGTTGTGATGTTTCCCTTCACTCTAATTACACCTTCTAAAAGCAGGTTCCCTTCTCACTTTAATCGCCCCGCGCGAAACTCCCGCAGGATTCGGATAAAAACGGAGAGGGAAAGCGTTTGCACTTCACAAACAGCCTCTGCGTATCCCAGGGGAGCGTCACCTGCATAAACCACGTGGGATTAAGGCTTGCAAATAATAAACAGCCCCAAAAAACCCCACTCTGGGAAGGTGCAGGGATCATTCGACTTCCCTCTGCACCGGCTGCCACCCTTTGCCAACACGACCGGCCTTACAGCCCACGGCAGCGAAACCACAATTGAAAGCGGTGCTGCGGCCAAGCTGGGCAGGGAGGGAAAACATCCGACCTCTGCACGCCACGCAAAAATCAAAAAAAAGAGAGGAGATGTTCCAATCCCGTGCTTCGAGGCAGAAAATGGTGGATGCGGGGGCAGGAAGGCAAAGCAGCCAGCAGCCAGCGCATCGGAATATTTCCCTTCCTCTAACGCAGGCGGCAGGTTTCGGCTTGCTGGATTAACGGCTGAGCCCAGCTGGGCAAAGTCCTGGGCTGGTTTGGCTCAGGGGACGTTCAAAGCCAAAGCAGATCTTGCTGCTTAATAGAAATAAGAAGGGAAAGCTACAACGGCGTAAGAGCGGATCAAGAAACCTCTCTCAAGTTACTGGGGGCTTAAATGCACGGGCCTTTTCCTTCCCTGGCACACACAGATGTCAGAACCGTGGGCCAGCCACGTCCCGAGGAAACTGCAGCAGGGCACCGGCAAAAATGCTCCGTGCCAGGTTTCTGCCAGCTCCTGCAGCTTAAGGACAACTTGCCGACGGCCCCTCAAGTGTCAGACGTCCTCCCATTCGACGCGTACGGCTGCCTTGTATCCATTCCTTTGTAATTTTGACCCAGAGGAACCTCGTCTGGCAAGAGGGTGAAAGAGCCACCGCTCTGCTCAGCACGGCCTTGGGGAGGCAAGCTGCCCCCACGCCAGGCACGCCTGCCTTATCCTGCTCAAGGTAGTATTTTCAATAAACCCCACCACTACCACCCTTGCATTCGGCAAAGTCAGGCAGCTCACGCTGCCGCGTCGTCCTTCTCGTGCTCACGTGCTAAACTCCAGGTGCACCATTTTGGTTTAAGGCATTGCTGAAGAGCGGGAGGCGTTGCCATCAGAGGTTCTCCACCGGTGCTCCTCAACCCGTCGTCACGCGCCCCAGGGGACGCCGCTGGTGGTCCCCCAAGCTAGTGCACATCACCTCTCCCTGCATCCCACGGAGCATCAGTGGTACCCGGCTCCTCCATGCCAGGGGCTCTTCTACCTGCTGACCGCCCCGGGTTGCAGTGTGACTGCCACGGGACCCCGGGATGTGGATGGTCTCACGGCACGAACCTCCCCAAGCAAGTTTTAACCCGAGTCCCCTCGTCTTCGTCACAGCTGTGGAAAGAGCCGTTTTCCAGCTGTGACACAGCTAACCTCTCCCCCGCCAGCCTCATCCTCTTCCCACACACGCCAGCCCTGCACAGCAAAGCGCTGTAACTAAACCATGGAAAGCTGCTGAAATTATAGCCGTGCCTCTTCCCTGCCCTCCCGAGTCCAACATAATTCTCACTGACGGTCACGAAAAACACATGGCGGGTTAACACCGAATCTGAGCCTCGACACCCAGGTCCCCAGCCGTAATCTTTTCCGCTGCTAAAAGTGCACATCATGGTCAAAAAA
>VYXH01005898.1:0-13538 GCA_013397275.1 Burhinus bistriatus | reverse complement strand
TGGACAGACAGACAGCACGCTAGACTGACAGCTCTAAATACCTCTCTGCACAAACGTGGGTAGAAATCAAGAGTAGTGCCTCCTGCCAGAGCATCTCACGTGCCGGCGAAAAATCCATCCGCACAGCTTGCCACAGCTCTGGCTCCTCCACCAAGGCACCCAGCGAGCCGCGGTTCTGGGAGGAGGACTTGGTTTTGTCACTCTTGATCCCAACAAGGCCCCCCCAGCTGCTTCCTGCAGCGTCAACCACCATGGCAAGGCTCCTGCAGCCATCACAAGATCACAGAATCGTAGAATGGTTTAGGTTGGAAGGGACCTTAAAGACCATCTCGTTCCAACCCCCCTGCCACGGGCACAGACACCTCCCACTGGACCAGGCTGCTCCAAGCCCCGTCCAACCTGGCCTTGAACACCTCCAGGGATGGGGCAGCCACAGCTTCCCTGGACAACCTGGGCCACTCTCAGAGTAAAGAATTTCTTCCTAATATCTAACGTAAATCTAATCTAAATCATGAGATGCAGAGCTCCTTCTCCTCGCTAGGCTGTGAGGTGCCCAACCCCAACGCTTCTCCTTGGGACCACAACCAGCCTGCAAGCTGGGAGGGGATTTGCCCAGAGCCATCCCCCCGCATTGCAAAGCCAGGCACCCCACAGACCGAGGGCTCGGCAGGGTCCACCTCTCCTTTGCAAATGACTCCGGCGACGACATACTCCCGGGGTCTCGTCAGGCTCTGCTAGGAAACCTTCCCTGCTGTCTTGTTTATAGATCTATTCTCAGCTCAACTTTGACTCATTCCAGAAACAGCAAGGAGCCTTTCATCCCGTGACCCCGAAGCACCTTAAAGAATATGAGCTGAGCCTCGCGGAGAGGAAATATTGTCCTCTGTGTTAGACAGAGGGGTCAACCAACGTACGAGGCCAGGAAGACAGGCAGCAGGCCAGCAAGCAGAGCAGGGAACAGCAAATACACAGGAGAGGTTTTAGATGTGCACAAGGCGAAAGGCAGCCCACGGACAGCACAGGCAAGACAAGCGCACGAGGTGCATCGGAAATTGGATGAACTGGGGGGCTCGAAGGGCTGAGAGCAGCAGCACAAAGTCCAGCTGGAGACCCACCATTTGTGCTGCAGCCCAGGGGATGACGGAGACGGTCCTTCCCCTCAACCAGGAACCTCCTCTGGGACCATTCTGCTCTAGGTAGCACCCATCAACCCACTGTCCTCTGCTTAAAGGTGCTAGGAGGGGGGAAATACATGACCAAGACCCCATTTTCAACCAGGAGCAGCAGAGGGGAGGCTGGCTGGTCCCTAACTCTGCAAATAGCCCCATACTTGGGCTGTTCCCAGGGGAAGGGACCTCCTGGAGATTGCGAAGAAGCCACCGAACCACCATGTTTTCACTCTGCTCCTGGATGAAAACCACTTTGATTCCGTGTTGTTTTTTTTTTCTTTTTTTGGTGGTAAAAATCCTACCGAAATGGCGATCACCCAGCTTCAGGGGCAGCCCTGCCCCAGGAGCACGACGAGGACACCTCCACTAAAGACAGGAGATGTTCATTGCCACATCGCACCCTAACTCAGGGAGGGAGAGCAGGTGCCGGGAGAGGGGGCACCGCACCCTCGCGCAGCACAGAAAGTATTTTCCATATGCTGCCTGATCAGTTATACGTTTCTTAAAATGCTATTGCACAGATATTTCAGAGGCATCATGTAGTACCATCTGTTATGTTATATATTGCACCGAGCCCAGCCAATTTTGAGATACTGTAATTTTATCTCCTCCATTTCATATGCGGCACAGGCATTTTGCAAGGCGAATTGACGGGGACCGGGAATTTGCAGAGGGATGGAGCCCAAGTAAATCAAAAAGCAAGGCCCAAAAATGAGCGGCAATGGCAGCTCCCACCCATCCCAGACACCGGACAGGAGTTTTGGGGCTGCACCTCGATGTTTTGGGTGAACCACCTTGCAGCAACGCCTGCGTTGCCCATGGCAGAGCGCACCTCTCTCCATCTCTCCCGCTCCATCCCTGCCTCAGACAGCAACGCCGCGGGGTGGAGAGACGCCTCCGGCATCGCACAGATGTCCTTTTCCCTGCTTCCCCCGGCTTCTCCAGGCAGCACCACAGTCCCCCCCATTCCCCATTGCACCGATGAGCCAGGCCGCAGCGCATCTCACCGGGCAAACCCAAGGTCCTCTCGGCAAGGGATGCTGCGGGAGGGCAGCTCCACACCGGGATCATCCCCACCGGTATTAGCTTCTTTCCAGGGAGCAGCCGCAGCAAGAGAGACAATTATTCCCCACCTTGGCCCCGTTTGAGAGCCCATCAGCAAAAACCATCTCCACCTTGTGGGATGAGGAGCGACGGGCCCTGACAAGCATCATTAAGGTGAAACTCTCCACCTGAGTTATCCGCATGGATGACTCCATGCTGTAAGAGCAGGGCAAAGACCGGAGGCCAAAAAAACTCCCCGGGGTTATTGCACAAAATTAACTGAAGCAGGTGGGCAGAGCAGACGGGGGAGGAAGCCCTGTCCTCCACGATAAAAAAGCTGCAAACTTTTGATTTTTAAAGTGAGTGCTCCCAACTCATCGCTCGGACACTGACACCACTTTTACCAACTCTCCCACAAGCGCCAGCAAAGTTTGGTGCCGCTCCGCTGAATTTTTTCTGATTTCATTAGCAAAAGGGACATTAAAAAAGCCGAAACCTTCAGATTTCCTGTGTTTTGCTGGCTCCCTCCTCTGGCACTTGGAAATATTTTTATTTTGTAATGGGTTTTGCCATGAAGTAAATGGAAATACGTCCAGCATCCTCCTTGGACCTGCTCTTCAAGACAAGCAAGTCTTATCAGAAGATCTGTTTTTAAAGCTTCTTTTTCCACCCGTGCTACAATAACTAAAAGGAAGAGGAGAATTCACCAGAATTATTACCCTTGCTGCTGTTTAATATTAAAAAACTAGTCAAACGGACTTTAAGAAAAGCAATGGCAAGCAGAATCCACAGCACCTGCGCACATCCATGGCGCGTTGCTTGCAACAACCCAAGAGGAAGATGCAAGAACCCTACAGGCGACTCCTCAGGTGCTTCCTACCCCGAAAAAGTTCCTCCCTGACCATCGTTAATAAGACATCACTTTACATCTGCAAGCCCCAGGGCTTGTTTTTCCCCAAGGCAGAGGTGCCCAGCGGGGGCCATGGCAAACGCAGGAGGCTGCGGTGCCGCTTCCCATCCCTCCTGCGCAGCCCACGGCCAGGCAGGAAACAGAGGAGTCTGCAGCGGGGTTAGATTTTGTGAATTTTTTTGGTTTTGAATAAAAGATACGAGCGCCTCCTATGGAGGTCTGGCACCGTTTTCGCAAAGGTTTAGGTGCCAGGCATAGATTTTGGCTTTCAGTTGCATTTTACTTTTTTCTTAGCTCATTATTAAGCATTAATACCTCGGGTTTGTGTGCATTTAATATTCTTCCCAGCACTTCAGTTTTTCATTTGAAAGGGACACTTCAAGGGCTTTTTAAACATTATTTCGTTATTGTTCACGAAACGCTTCTGATGGAAAACAGCATTTCCATTCTGTTTTAAAACTTGTAAACAACCTTTCCCCTTTATAAAGAAATAAAATATGTTTACCCATCTACCAAATCCTAGCAAGCAGAGAGCTACAGGGAGCCTGTTAACTCCGGGAGCTCAGGGTGGTAGGTGTTCAAAAATAATAAATAGTAATGCTTGCTTCTCCATCTTTCCTCTAAAGTTTCAAGGACTCTTGACGATGACGCCCAACTCAAGCATGCAAAACCAGCCAGCCCGCTTCAAAATGCCGTGCTGCCAAGCCTGTCGTTTTTTTCTTTGCTGTCAGAGAAGCCAAAAGACCTGGGACTCGGCTCGCTTCACCCCCCGACTTCCCTGCTTACACCAGAAAAAGCTGCTCAGGTCAACCAGCACCAGCCGGGAGGACTGGTACGGACCCTATTTCCATGCAGTGCCAGCGGAAAGATCCATGCTTTGCAAAAGAGAGATGGGAAACTTGAGCCACGCTCGGGGCACCCATATAAAAACCAGGTTCTTTATCAAAGCATGAGCTTCATTTAGGGACATGCATCCCTCTTGCACGAGGGTGCAGCACGCTGCACCCAAATAACCTAATCCAGAGCTCTCTGCTATGGGGCACGTAATCTAAGCAGATCCCATACCAATAAGCAGAAGGAAGCTCCAGTCCCCAAAGGAAAATGGGGGTGGATAGAGAAAAGGAGAAGTTCAAAGCAAGAGGAGGGAAAGCCGTGATCGGCGCGGGGAAGAAAGCTGCCACTCCAAGGCACTGCAAAAATCACTACATCCCCCTCAAGTGCTGCTCCCTCCGTTCCCCAGGCACACAGCACTTCACATCTGGAGAGTTACTTCTGCACATCAGTCATCACCCACGCTCACCTGGAATACCCAGCCAGCTACAAGCTACGTAAATATTGACAGGGTACATTATTAAATAAATGGATCTGCTCAAGCATTCAATATTGACCACTTTGAGTAGCAAAAAACAACAAGGCCTGGGGGATAGGGGGGACGGGGGGGTTCATCCAGTCCCAAATTGGATAAGCACGGATGCAACCGATGCACTGGATACGGCCCTCTGCTCACGTCCTGAACACCAGCTGGGATATGAGGAAGGAAAGGAAAGCCCTGGAGAGACAAGGAGGCAAAATCCTTGCATGGGAACAATGCCTTGACAAGACATTTGTTTTTCTGGTTCTGTTCCCTTCTGGTCAAGTAACTTGAAAATTCAATAGCGTGCGTGGAGAACTGGGGCAAGGGAGGAACGGAAAGGCAACGTATTCCTCTGGGGACGATCAATCACAGAAGGAAGGCTGCCAAATCACCCTGGAGCTGCCCAAGTGTGTTAATGGATGGGATTAGAGAGCTCCTTCTGGGGATCAAAGAAAAGCTCTCCCCCAGGAGCACACTGCCTTCAGCTCCCAAACTCCCCGAGGACTCCTTTCGCAGCAGCTCCCGCAAATATTTTCTTTGGGGGTCACAATCCCCTGAGTCTCATTAAGGATCTTGAAAGAAAACACAACTTAATTTGAGGGAACCACGCTTCGTCCGGTTTCGAGTCAAAATTACTCGCAGATGCTGACGTTGCGTTATTTGGATGCAAGCCTTGGGTCTCAACTTCTACCCCCCCTCCCCAAAAGGTATGCACTGGTGCATCACCGCCAGCCCTGCACCATAATTAAATCGGAAATTATCATTCCGAGTTTCAGCTCTTGTGCGGCCAATAGCATGCATCTCTCTGATGTCAAGCCATAAAAAAAATAATAACTACAACTGGAGCTTGCTGGAGAAAATCAGCTTTACGAGTCGTCTGGTTTGGATCACAAGAGATCAAAACCAAGAGTGGCAATAGCCTTGCAGCTCATGGCCTCCGGTAATAGGAACTCACCTATTTCACAAACTCAGAAAGCAATCCAAAGGAGAATCATTCTTTATAATTGTTTTCCAACTTCTCCTCCAGCTGGAGGAATAATGACTGCACAATTCTCCTAACAACATGATCATAATCTATCAGTTCTATGAACTATAGAATGAACCCAAAGAGATAATTGGTGCAGGCACTGAATGATAAACATGTCAAGATTATGATTTCTTTGCTTAAAAATGAAACGAAGATATGATTGGAAATGCCATGCTTGGGGAGTATGAGCAATATTCCCATGCTCCATCATCTAAATTAGTTTATAATTTGCATACCCTTGTATTTTTAGGCATTGTTCGAAGGCAGGGGAGCTGTAAAACATTAAGATCCAAACATCACCAGACTTTGTCCTTCAACAGCACCTTCCCAGTCAAGATCTCGACGTGCGTCAGGAAGTCCCGTCAGCCCCACAAGCACATGCAGCTCTGCCGGGGAGCCTCAGGAGGGTTTATCACTGCTTTCCCACGGGGTTCCACAACCCCAGAGCTTTGCGCTAAGCGCAAGGTTTGTACACGCGCCAGCCGCAAGCCCAGGCAGCGAAGAATTGTAGCCTTGCACCTTTCCAACGCTCCCGGAAGGACGATAAACCCAGGCTGACATTCGACTCAAAACAAAATCTAAAACACAGCAAAATTCACCCGATTTCCCCTTTTGTTCCAAGGGCTGTTTTCGCAGCCCTCTGAGCTTAGCGGACCGCAGTGCCTCATTGGGTTAAGCGTGAGACAAAAATACCAACAAACCCAAACCATATTCACATGCTGAAGAGGTCTCTGCCTCCGCTTCTTCAGCTGCACCCTCCTTCATCTTTCAGCAGCAGCACAAATGAAAAAGGGAGGGGGGAAAAAAAAGGCAGAAATAACCCAAAAGCTGTTGCAAAAACTCCAGGGTGTGGTTTTTTCTCCCAATATCTGGGGAAGGGATATTTGGGAAGAGCCGGGGGTTCCAGGTCTGACGCACACCCTCATCCTGTGCAAAGATGCCCTGCATCCCAAGAAAGCCCCCGTCTCCCGCTGCCCGCTGCATCCTCTGCAGCCCATGGGGACTCCCTGGAGAGCACCAGGTGGAAACGGAGACTGCTGAACCATGAAAGAGCGACTAACAGGTCCCTCTGCCCGTGACTGTTCCTGGCACTGCTTGAAACCCCCCCGGGGCTCCCTGCAAGGGCAGGGGGCAGAAGACACAGCCAGCTTCGCCGCTCACTCCATATGGCACCCATTAGCCTGTTGCTTGGATGGCATCGACAGCATGCGGCAGAAGCCAGCTGCCAGCGAGCCGTACTCAGAGGCAGCGCTTCACCCAGGCAGATCTTAGACTCATAGAATCATAGAATCGTTTTGGTTGGAAGAGACCTTTAAGACCCTGGCCCAGGTTGCCCAGAGAAGCTGTGGCTGCCCCATCCCTGGAGGTGTTCAAGGTCAGGTTGAACGGGGCTTGGAGCAACCTGGTCTAGTGGGAGGTGTCCCTGCCCATGGCAGGGGGGTTGGAACGAGATGGTCTTTAACATCCCTTCCAACGTCTTTTAAATACCTCCAGGGATGGTGACTCAAACCCTTTGCCTGGGCAGCCTGTTCCAATGCTTCACAACTCTTCTGGTGAAGAAATTTTTCCTAATATCCAATCTAAACCTCCCCTGGCGCAACTTGAGGTCGTTTCCTCTTGTCCTACCGCTTCTTACTTGGGAGAAGAGACCAACCCCTACCTCGCTACAACCTCCTTTCAGGTAGTTGTAGAGAGTGATAGGATCTCCCCTGGGCCTCCTTTTCTCTTGCTATGGGCAGGACAAAGAGGATGGGGAGGAAAGAGAAAGGACCAAGGTCCTGCATCCTCCATCAGCCCCAACATCACGGCGGGGTTTTGCTGCAGCCCCTCCAACGGCTCCTCCCAAGAGCTTTGCAAACTGTGGCGCGGGGACCGGAGCCTTGCCCAAAAACCCAGGTGCAGCATCATGCACAGGGACAAGGGACAGGGATGGGAACCACAGAAAGGGACATTTCTGTTCTCGGACAGACTCTGCAGGAGCCAGGAGCAAAGGGAGAAAAACAGTATAGGAAGCTAGAAACATGAAAGCACCAATCCCATCCTTTCTCTGCTAGAACAGAAAGTCCCTTAAAGCAAGTCTACTGAATTAAAGAGGAAACCCTAGAGAGCCTCCATGATCATGAACAAATTCAATTTGCTATCTCCTTTTGAACTTCTAAAAGTCAACAAGAGGCAAAGCCTCGCAGCCTGCCTCCAGCCACCCGGAGACGAGCCCTCCGACAGGGCACCAGGCTCGTTGGGACAAGCCGGGTACTCGCCCCATCTCAAACCCTGGTGACCAAACCCCGTGCCGCAGGAGTCGCCCACCAAACACACAGCTGGGACAATTTGCATTAAGTCTTCCTATGGCATTATTTTTTTATCGCTCGTATCTATCCCCTCCTTGCTTCGTGCTGCCTAATCCAGCATCCCAGCGACACAGCCCCTGCAGGGCAGGCACTGTTCCCTCACCCACCGCCTGCCAACGAAACAAATCATCCTTTTAAATAAAAGCAAATTAAAATCCAGTTCCAATGGAGACCGTGAACAGCATCCCCTCAGCTGAAGTCACCCAGCACCTTTGCTTTCCATACGAGATACAGACTGCCACCAGCATCGCTTCTATGGACAGCAGCAGACACCGAGCAGAAGGGACAACCCGTGGGCAGCCGAGACCAAATCGATCTGATTGCATCCCTCCCTCCCCAAAACGTCGTCACTCAAGCCCTAGGAGCGGTATTAAAGGCTCTGTGATTTTTACTGCATTTTAATGCGTGCCATGTCCCTCGCGTGTTGGGCACGCAGGCAGCACAGCCCTGCCTCGGTGCTCGGGAACCGGCACTGAAGCGCACCAGAAACTCAAGCCAATTGAATTATGTGCTGCAAGTAATTTGTTCAAGAAACACTGACATTCTTGTCAAACTATTCACAATTCCTTTTTTTTTTTCCCCCCCCCTTTTTTTAAAAAATTCTGACTAGCTCTGTAGATCATTGGATAACATTCAGGAAACGATCGGGATGAATTTTCTTTTCTTTCCCCATCATCGCCATCAAATGAAGTTATTTGTGAATACATCTGCTGGAAACCAAACCAAACCAAACATGACAAGTCTATTTCCACCGTCGGCAAGGCGAAGTTGCAGGCGCCGAGGTATGCGCAGCCCCGTGCGTCATGCCGGCAAGGCACTTGCAAGAAGGATGGGGAGCGGGGTGGCCGCAGGGCGACTGCAAGAGGAGCTGGGGTGGGTTTTTACACCGGTAATAGTCTCAGGACAGAAGGCTGAGCCTCCCCGCTGCAGAGAAAGCCGTAATACGCAGGGAAAAGGTGGCCGCGTTGATAAGATATGGAGGGGGGTTGGAGTTGTATTATCCCAGTGCAACCTATTACTAAGTCATTAGCAGCGAAGTAATATTCTAGTAGTTAACAATATGACTAATAAGCCTCTGTGGCAAAGGCAAAAGCTAAGACAAAAGGCACCGCGTGCGAACCGGCAATTTGTCCTGACGATAAATCCCTAAATCAGAGGCAACCGCGGAGCCTTGCTGTGGGAAGCATCTCCTTCCCGGGGGCCACAGGAGCTCCTGCCATCTACCTGCTCCTTGGCAGCGACCATTTATATCTGCACTGCCAACCTCCAGAGGGGACAAAAGATGAAATTCCTCGTTAAGCACATCCGCAGAGCCCACGCAAAGCCTCTACCACCTTCTCCCAGCCAAGAATCAAGAGTCCTTCCCCCTCCCAGCCGTGGCTGGAGCTCCTCGCTGGAGAGCTGGGCCAAGAGCCGGTGGTGGCTCCTGGATTTCAAACTTCAGAGCCAAAACCGGAGGTTTTGCAGGGGAAGGGGGGGACACGCAAAGCCAGCAGCAAAGTACACAGCCCGGGAGGGCAACCAGTAGCCAAATGCTCTGGTTCGTGCAGCCACCGTGCTCACCGTGGCCCTTTCTGATTTTTTCAAGCTTTAAAATCTCGATGCTTATGAAATCTCTTCCCAAGAGGACGCCTGGAATAAATTGTCATCTGATAATAGCTACCAGGTGGTGAGGGAAGAAAAAAGCAGACATGCACAGAATGTTTTGACTTCAAACTCATGTGGATTGTCAGGGAGGGAGTATATTTTGTGTCCCTTTCTCGTCCCTGCCTCCCCCTCACCATTTTTACCCCTTCATAGATTTTCTTTTTTTTTTTCTCTTTTTTTTTTTTTTTTTTCTTTCGTCAAGGGGAAGGCAAACTCCCTGGGGCAGGCGGCTGAGGGCCAGAGGCAGAGCCCAGAGCGAATCCCCACCACCCTTCAAAGGGCCAGGGGTGGCCAAGTTGGGGTCACCACGCCAGCTCCTCCTCTCCTCTCTAATTAAGCGAGCAGATGAAGAAAGCCTCCACAGACATCGCTGCTCCTCTCACCCTCTCCCATCGCCCCTACCCCCTGGCTTACCCGTCTGCCCTTTCTCGCTCCGGTCCTCACTCCCCATCATACCTGTAACCTTTCCCATTAACACCCGCCCAAGCAGGGAAAACCCTTCCTGAGCTCAAAGCAGCTGCTTTTCATCAATTTGCCAGGCAGCCTGCCACAGCCTGGGGCGAGGAGCAGGCACAAAACTCCTTCCCCGTCCAGGATGACATTTCCAGGGCAGGGTAGCAAAGGGCATCCTTCTCACCAGCTTCAGAAGACAGGGAAAGGCAACGCCGCACCTCCTTGCCTGCATTTGGGGAATGCACATTCCCTTCTTCCTACTCCAGGAACTTGAGGCTTGCTCTGCAAACACACGCACACACACACACAGAGATTACATCTTGTTCTTAGCAGGGAGGGATATTGACTTGGAAAATATCAAAACCGCCTCTCAGCCCACAGCTCCTCTTCTCACAAAACAAAAAAAGACAGCGGCTGAATCAAAGCAGAAAAGACATTTTACTACACAGTCCATCCGAGGAAATTAGCTGCTGTAATAAGGAGGTCAGCACAGAGAGCGAGAAGGAACTTTTAAACGGCATCTTGAACTTTTAGAGGTCTTTGCCACAACGCACGTGACCCAGGAGGGACTGCGGGAGCTGGCAGGAGAGCAAAGCTGCTCGGCCACCCCGCAGGAGAGGGGACATCCAGCTGAAGGTACCCAGAAGTCACAGCTGGGAGACCATCAGCCGGTCACCTGCACGAGTGGCCAGACCCGCTCGGGTCCAGAAACCACACAGACATGTCCTGCATCCTCCGACAGCCGAACCCCCCCCACACTGCTGGTGGGTGCTGCTGGAGCGGGTCAGGACGGCTTTTCTAGGTGCCCAAAGGTGGGTGTCGCATCCCCACCTGCGCTCCCCTGCTGCTCCCACCGCCCCGGGCAAGCGCAGCATCCCAGAGCCAGCCCTGCCTCTGCCGCTCCGTCTCGACAGTGCAATTCCTGCTCCAGACACCACCGGAGGAAAAAGAAACTGGCCGCAGGCAAGCACTAATGATGACTGCCAATATAATGACACACATAATACAGTCAGCTCCATTGCAAATGTAATTGCAATCATAATGCAATCAATACCGATGGAAACACCATATTTATACAGGGCCTTTCATCACTCACATGTAATGCAGTCAGTGCCAGTGCAAATATGCCAGCATCTGAAATAAAATATTTGCCATACATCTCATGTATGTGCAGACCAAACACTGCATTCGGGAGAGCCTCGCGATGCTGAAGGCTCTGGGAGGTTTCTGGGCCCCCAACAAACTCATCTTAAAAAAAAAAATTAAAACCTCAAGTGCGGTTATGCTTTGGAAAATAATAAAACCGACATTCACATTGAATTCTCCGCAGCGTTAAGTCACAGTTTCCACATTGCTCTCCCTGTCAGTTCCCTGCCCCGGCAATATCGTGCTGGTCAGGCAGTCATTAACCTCCTGATGGGGAGGAAACGGGGAGAAACGCAGACAAACGCCCCTGTCTGCTGGCCGGGGCAGCATCCGAATTCTCCACCCAAACTGTGCGCTGGAGACACGCAGTCCTGCTTCTTCCAGCCATGCCTACGGGACCAAGCCTCACCATTACCCACCAGCATCCCCGTAGATACCAGTGTGACCGGTCCCACTAAGGTGACAATGCCCAGGTGGCCGTGGATCCCACCTGCGGCGCTGAATGCCCTTACATTTCGGAAAGCACAGCGCTCCTGAAGCTCGTAGGACCGTACAGCCCGGGCACGCTGGGAGAGCAGAGAAAGCCTTCCTGCCCTCGCTCGCCATCCCACCTGCCCTCTGAATCTGATCCAGACAGTCCATCACGGGTCTTGACACATTTAATGTCTCAGTAAAGAAAAACACGATGTGTTGATGCTCCTGCAAAGCTCTGACAACTGACAGCCTAATGGCTCCTTATTTTTTCCCAGCTGCAGTTTAGAAAATGAAATAAATTTAGCTCCTTAAGCAAGCTGGCTGCTCCGTGAGTAACGTGTTTGCTGCGTTCCCGGGCACCGGCGTCGAGCTGCGGGACCGGGGAGCAAGGATGGCCAAGGGAAAGGACAGCACAAGGGGTGAAAGCGGACCGAAGAGTCATTCGCTACAAATCTACCCATCCAAATCCACCCAGTATTCCCCTTGCTTTCCTCCCCCTTTGCTGGACCTGAGAGCCAGAACCCAAAACTCCAGCTACAGGGGATGCTGCTGTCCTACCCTGGAAGGGGTGGAGGGGGGAACAGGACCCATCTCTGGTGACACCCACACTGGGAGGACCTGGTGCTCCTCGGCACATCAGACCTCTCCGGTGGGCACTAAAAGCCGGGAGACACGGTCGAAGCTTAGAAGTCCCCTTCTGCTGGTGGCTGCAGCTTATTAAGCAGCGGCGCTGTAATTAGGCTAAAGCACTGCGTGGCCACGGGGCTGGGAAAGCATGATTGAAAGCCTTTCATGAGGAAACGGCCAGGTCCTTGTGGAGCACACACCAGCCATTACTCACCACCGGCTGGCCCAGACGAGTTAGTGAGCTTCAAGCCAGCCGACTGGGAACGCTTTCTCCGAAATATTTCTAAGGCCACGAGTGATGGAGGATGGACAGGGCTGGAGATGAAGCTCTCACCTCACCACAAAGCCTCTGGAGGGCAGGAAAGGAAGCTCAGGAGTGGGGATAGCACGTGGGGTGCAGCATCCGCTTCTCCGGCTGCCTGTGCCGATGAAGGAACCCACCCATTTCCCAGTAGCTGGGACGGAACCCTATACCCAATGAGGAGGAGGAGGGATGGGGTGGTGGTCCCCGCGGCTGCCTCTCCCCTGACCCATGACAAGTCAGTGTGGGACACAACATCATCTCCAAAGCATCACACAGCGGGCAACCCCAGGCAAGGGAGCTGGATGCCCCAGCTTTTGGGGGACCTCTGCAGTGTCTGGCATCGTTTAGAAGGCACTGCAGAGGGAAGAGCCTGCCTCATCATAATACCGCAGCGCTTTCAGATTCAGCTAGAAGCCTCTTCTCTTTCTTTTTGCCCCCCACCAATGAACTCCTCTTAGGCAATTTTGCCCCCTGCCCATGAAGACTCCCCACCTACTATAAGGCACTGCTGCTGGGTGGTGGTAGAAGGTGCTGCTAGACCCCACCAGCCAACATCAGTGAGCCATAAGCCCCAGTGAACGCCCCGTGGCTTGCAGGGCCACCACCAGCCCCCCCAGCCTGGAGGCTCAGGAGGCTCTTTCTTAAAATCACAGCTCCCCAGGGGAGGGGGAGGACAGGGACAGGACGGTTGCAAAGCCAACAGAGACCTATGTGAGGGTACCAGGACAAAAGCATCCATCGGCACCGTCACTCTTGGCTCACCGCCTCATGAGCTCATCTCTACCACCCTGGTCCAAATATATACAGCATCCCCTGCAAACACAGCCCCCGCATCAGCACCGGCGACCAGACCATCTCCCACCGTCACCCGAGATCTGCTGCACCCCCGCACAGCCCAACCGGAGCGCGGGCCAGGGGCTGCAGCCCCCCCACACACACGCACCCCCACAAAATCCTCGCACCCCCACAAAATCCTGGCAGCAAGAGGGAAAACGCTCAGACAGCCGCTCCGAGCAGCTTCCCCGCACTCACACC
>VYXH01005897.1:82012-96534 GCA_013397275.1 Burhinus bistriatus | reverse complement strand
TCAAAACCCACCTGGACGCCATCATGTGCAACTTACTCTGGCAGGGGGGTTGGACTAGATGATATCGAGAGGTACCTTCCAGCCCCTGTGATTCTGTGTGATTCTGAAACAGTAATGACTTTAAAATTGAATTATTCACATCCAGGAAGGGNNAAAAAAAAAAAAAAGGCAGAACTAGGTTTCAGAAATCTGATATTTTAGAATTGCTGTGCATGCACATCAGTGGCTAAAGTCAATGGAAGCTGAATATAGTCAGCACCTCTGAAAATCAGGCCATCATCATATCAGCTAAGTAGGCGTCAGGGATCACACTGGAGCCCTGGAAGAACTTTGGATCATTACATTTGTTAGGGTTGTGATATTTAATATTCTGCTACCTTGAGGCACAAGAAAATGACTTAAGGCTGATGTTATCTAACGCAGAATTCTGCAAATATTTAATATTTCCTTATGATGCTCACATACATGATATATATTTGTGACTTTTTTTTTTCTCATTAATACATATGTATGGAAAATGCTATAGGAAGTTTAACTGTTGCAGGCAGTGATTGTTGTTCTCTTTGAGGAACAAAAAACTCAGCAACCAGACTATGTTTTAATCTTTAAACTGAAGAAAAGTTACTATTAAAGAAGGATTTCTAGACTTGCTTATGCGTTTGAATAATGCAAAGCAGTGCAGTCAAAAAAGAATCAGTTATGGGACTAGACAGGCAGCTGAGAATGCAATTCAATGTACACAAATGTTAAGTTAATTAAATTGGGAGCAATGAATTAATCTAGGGAATTTGTGCTTAATGCAGCAATCATTTACCTCGCTGATCAGGTTAAAGATCTAAGTTTGTAGGGGGAAAAAAAAAAAAAATCACCGAAATGGTCAAGCCATGCCTTGAAAACATGCAATTAAGTTATTCTTTTGTATTAGCAGAGACATAGATTAAAAAGTCTCTGAAAAGGGATTTTATGATATAAGCTGTTTGTTAATGCCTCATCTTGAATATTCTGCACAGTCAGTTATTGCGCAATGAGCAACTTCTTGCCAAAACCAGGCCAAATTGCTGAGAGGTGGTTATGGAAATGTCATAATTCTGGCACAGAACTGACTTATACCTTACTGTATGAAAAATATGAATGGAATCTGGACAGTTGATATAATTCAGCAGTTTGACTATGACTGCCATCATGGAGCGCTTCAAGAAGAAATACTGATGCTGATGTGGAAGGTCCGTGACACCAGTGTGGCAGGTCTGATCTCCCAGAGGTGATTTCTTGGTTCCCCAGCCTAGAAATGTGCTTGAGGGAAGCAACTCTGTTCATTTTCTTCCTCTGTCTTGGCATAAATAGAAGTTCTCACTTTTTTCCTCTACCCAGCTGATAACTCCTTTATACATCCTGCTCCTTTTGTGCTTTTGGGAGGACAAAAGCTTCCTTCCCAAAAAGCATGCTGTATGACAGGGTCACCACCTGCCAGCCCCTTGGCGAGAGAAAATTACACAATCAGTAGGACCCAAGTTCTCAGCTAAAATACTATGCGTCTGTTGCAAAATGCTCCAGCCCTCAACACTGATGAATGTCCTGAGGTGCATTTTTCTAGCAAAGATGTAGAGCCTGGCTGAGGGTGAGTAGATACTTAAAACATTTCTGGTGGCCTCACATATATTAGAATCATCTGATAGCAATATGGAAAGAATTGCATGTGGCCATGGAGTTGTATGAAATGATCTTGCAGACCAGATTGTGGGCTCTTAAGATCCCTTCTGATCTTGCATATCTCAAGATTAAATTGAATCCATCTGTTGGCTGAACTGCTGAAGATCCAAAACTCTGTCATTGAATTTGATGGCAAGTCTTCCTTTGACTTTACTGCTGCAAACTGTACAAAAATGGGACTTTTGATCCAGCATGAGGAGAGAACAAAAATATGGAATTTCATTTTGCTGGGGCTTTGTTGAACTTAAAAAAAAAATGCTGAAAAGATTAAGAATAGAAGGGGGTTGGGCTAATTCATGTTACACTAATAACAGAAACTGTGCATTTTGAAGAACTGAAGTGGACCAATTTGGAGAGGCAAGCAAAAGAGCAAGCATATTTAATTAACATAAACTGGAAGAGGCTCATGACCTCTTCATAAAGCAGCTCTTCTTTTTTACATTGTTACTTTTAACACTCTGAAGTACTGTACAGATTACATCTAGTCTTATTTTCAAGGATTCTTTCTTTCTCTTCCCTTTCCCTTGTTCCCTAAGTTGTTTTTCTGCCGTGTCCTCAAACACAAATTCATTTGCTGTGCATATTCTGCAGTCCCAGTGAATCCCAGTGAAAGCAGGTGGCAACCTCCAGGGGTCTTGGTGATTACATACCTTTTCTTCGCCACAGAATGAGGCTTACCATATAGCTAAAGGAAGAGAGGATTCACTTCAGATGGAAGACTTTGATGAGAACCATTGATTAGTTCTGTTTGATTAAATAACAAAAGCAGCAAGAACAAAGCAAATAAGCATGTGGCCAAAATTAGGAGACATATTCTTTTGTGGCTAGGTTTTTTACATATAAATACCAAATTTCTGGCTTCAGAAATGAGGACGGAAGAATTAGTTTAAAATGTAGAGGTAAATAAATAGCCCATCTTTCCTCCGTAGCAGCACCTTTCCTAGTTAACATTATATTCTCCTATTGATGTTTTAGACCTATCCCAGTCTAATCAGATCCTTTTAATCCAAAATTTCCTGCACTGGTTAGTCGCCAACATCCTTGCATACGAAGGTTACAGATATTTTAATAACTTGGCACCAACTCTTCCAGAACGTTGCCATGTGTAAAAAGGGCTGATGAAAAATTTAGCAGATGTTTTAGCAACCTTATTAAAATTTAAAGAATACTTGACTATTTGCAATAGTAGAACATTTGAGATGTTCACTGAAACCTGGCTGATCACCCAAAGGAAGAAGCACCAAATCATAGGAAATAATTGTGATTATTTGGGGAATAAGAGCTGTGGATGATTGAGGGTCACTTCCAAGAGCTAGCCACTTTTGTCCACCTATTGGGTACTTCTCTGCTTATTACGTCTATTTTATATTTTATTAAGCATATACTGTTTGTTATATGTAGTAATATAATAGAGTCAGCCCTGATAATATTTCCTAGCTTGTTACTGCCTAGTTCTCATCTAATTTTAGAGAAGCACAAAAAGATTTGCACTCTGTTCTCCCTACTAGGCATGCCTGGGAGTGTCTGGGCTCAAACCCAAGTGGAATGCGTGTGTACCCAGTGTGTTAGAAGTCATGACAGTGCAGGGGGTAGGCAGGTTGTAGGCACTTTGGGCTGGCAGTGTGTGGTTTGGAAAAACACAAGGACAGACGTGAGGAATGGCATCACTTTCAGAGTATCCTAGACTATGCTTTTAGCTCCTGATGGCGGCTTGAATAAGAGAGAGTGACTCTCAGATTGCTGTGACCCGTTGAAAGAGGGCCAGGTTTGCACAGGACAGATCAAGGTTTGTTTCTTACGCATATAAGCCAGAACCCAAGATCTGGCCCATTAACTCCCTGTCTTTTAAATTTATGAGCTCTAAGTGAGGGTAAGCATATAGTGTGCGCTGCAGCACAAAGTACCAGTGTAGCAGTTTTTCAGTGAACATGCAGTGTGAACAATATAATTTTTAATACCAGTCAGAAAGATTAGCCTGTTGATGCAGAACAAGGCTGGGGGAAAAGCGCTGCTAGTGGCCTGAACAGATTCTGATCCTAACTCCAAACAGTTCTCATCCCACCGCTTCCATTATTAATTTGTCTGAAGGAACTGCAGCAATGCGAGTAAGCATGAGCAGGACGTACATCAGGCCAGGAAACTCCTGCTGGAAGGTGAAAGGTGCAGAGGCAATTTTACAGAGCCTGCTGCTTTGCTTCAGGCATTTGTTTAAGTAAACAGTGCTATTATAGTTAATCACTTTGTGCTAATAAGGAAAACTTGTCTTAATACTATTCTGTTTTTGTGAGATACTACCTTAAACTCATAATTAGTTAATTAGACCACTTATTTAACTCAGGTTTTGCTCTGTGATGCCTCAGTGTCATTACCAAACTGGAACTTGTTTTAATATTTAATGCTGGTTTGCTTTTTTCTTCCAGATTGTTTTATCGTCTTAAGTCTTTCTCACTTTTCACTTACACCACTGTGTCAGTGAGGAGTAACTATAGTAAAAACACTGAATTTAATCTGGTGTACCAGAACTGAACACACTGGGCCTGGTTCCTATTTTCATCCAATTTAGTTACTTTTACAATCATTGCACCAGGGTCATACAGGACATATAGCCAGAACAGGGAGTTTATCTGCATTTCCCAAAACCCAGGTTACCAGTTATATCACAGAATCACACAGAATCACCGGGGTTTGAAGGGACCTCTGGAGATCATCTAGTCCAACCCCCCTACCAGAGCAGGGTCACCTAGAGCAGGTTGCACAGGGTGGCGTCCAGGTGGGTTTTGAATGTCTCCAGAGTCGGAGACTCCACCACCTCTCTAGGCAGCCTGTTCCAGTGCTCTGCCACCCTCAAAGGAAAGAAGTTCCTCCTCATGTTTAGACGGAACTTCCTATGGTCAAGTTTGTGCCCGCTACCTCTTGTCCTATCACTGGGCACCACTGAAAAAAGACTGGTGCCATCCTCCCGGCACCCTCCCTTTAAGTATTTATAGGCATTGATGAGATCCTCCCCTCAGCCTTCTCTTCTCCAGACTAAAAAGACCCATGTCCCTCAACCTTTCCTCAGAGGAAAGGTGTTACAGCCCCCTAATCATCTTTGTAGCCCTCTGCTGTACCTTCTCCAGCAGTTTCCTGTCCTTCTTGAACCAGGGAGCCCAGAACTGGACACAGCACTCCAGGTACGGCCTCACCAGGGCAGAGTAGAGGGGGAGGATAACCTCCCGCGACCTGCTTGCCTCTTGATGTGCCCCAGGATGCCATTGGCCTTCTAGGCCACAGGGGCCCATTGCTGGCTCATGGTCATCCTGTTGTCCACCAGGATTCCCAGGTCCCTTTCCACAGAGCTGCTTTCCGGCAGGTCAGCCCCTAACCTGTACTGGTGCCTGGGGTTATTCCTCCCCAGGTGCAGGACCCTACACTTGCCCTTGTTGAACTTCATGAGGTTTCTCTCTGCCCAGCTCTCCAGTTTCTGCTTTTCAGTAACGTGCCTATGCTGTCTAATCCCTTTTCTCTCTTACCTAAGCATGACTCTCTTGACATCAGTGCATCTCCACTGCTGGTGTATTGCTGAGCAGCCTTTTCCTTTCTCTCCCAGCAACAACCATGGGCGTATAATATTTGCCTTCCCCATCAATCTTATAGTGATTCCTGCTGTTCAATAGTGGGCTGCTGCCGCTGCTCAGTCTCTTTGGTTTTTTTGCTTAGATCATGCCGGTCCCAAGAATTTCGGTAACAGTAAGAGACAGGATAAGGATTTAATGAACTGATATTGTCAATGTTCTGGTGGTTTATGCTTAATGTAACAATCGCACTAACAACAGGTGAGTTTTGCTGTTAAGTGTTTGGAGGGGCTTAAATATCAATCTCTTTGTGAAAGCCCATTTACACTGAAGCGTTCTGATGCTCCAGAGGGTGGATTAGCTGAAGGAACTGACTCATGTGTTTCTTGGCTTTTGATAATTACCTAGCTTACATTGAATAAGGGATGCCGAGGAACAAAGGACAGACACAGGTCCTTCACTTTTACCAGTTCTATGTGAAATTATCCTGAAGCCTTCAGCACATCAGCATGAAACTACTAATGCAGCTTTAACTTCTTGTGCTGGAATTTGTAGGTGATAATCTATGTTCAGTCAAGGACCAAATGTAAGTCCTGATATTCCCTCAAGGAGATGTAAATTGTGCTTGCTGTTTCAGCATTATACATTCTGTGTGGTCTAGGAAAAGCCGCTCGTACAGGACTGGGAAGTCTTCTTTCCGCGTATTCTGCTGTTGCATCTTCATCCCCGGCCTCTGGATTGAAGGATGGGGTTGAAGCATTATGTCCTCAACGGATCTCATCATGTTCCATTTTGGGGCTGGAATCTCTTGTTATTTTCTGTTCAGCCCTCACCTTCGGCGGGCTTGCGACTTAATGCCTGTGCGCTGAGTGCTACAGACTGCATGCTCCCTATGCACTGTGAAACCCCATTAATGTCCAGAAGCCTTATTGTTCCCCATGCAGGTTTTTTTTTCCTGACCCAGTGAATTCCAGGGAGCAACAGAGAGTTCCTGGAGCAAAAATACCCAGCCTTTCCCTTGCATAGCAGATGGAGTTTTTAAGACTCGCTGTGGATTATGTAGCAGTGTCTTCTCATTTAGGGACAAGCACAAAGAGCATTATCATACGTGAAGCTACTTTACAGTAACTTCTACCAATTAAAATAAAAAGTGAAAAGATTATGCTATGGAGCCTTAATAACCACTCAGCATATTTGATAATGTCACTGCTGTCGGTATCATATTCACCACTATGTTTAATAGCTGAACAGATGCAGCTCACTAGAGCACCACATGGTATGCAGCAGCAGGGAGTCCCATTTGACAAGTTGGTTTTGTTTTATTTCCTTCCCAGAGAGCCTTCCCTGATATCCCAAGTTTCTGTAGTGTTTTCATTTGCTATTCAGCAAACAAAAAAAAGGCAGGGGGATTGTCTACTGCTTGTTTTCAAAGCAAGAGGGTTTTTGACTTTTTAGTGGAAGTACTATGAAAGTCCTGATGAAGCTAATATAAGGCATGTTTTACTGTAGAATTGTCAGCGCTTGATCTGAAAAGGGTTGTTCATTAGCAGGTAGCATGTATCTGCGTGCACAAGTTGCTTGTATGACAGATTTTTTCTTTTTCTTTTTTTAATTGCAAGATTTTGTGTACATGTCTGCAAGTCATTTTGTACAGTGAGCAATAACTCTGGGCTGTATTGGTGCTATGGGATGCTGCGGTTGTTTGGTGCTTCTAGATTTGCTCTCCATGGAACAATTCATAGGAGCATTTTGTAAGACTTTCCAATCTTCTAATTGCTTGTCTGGAAAAACACCTGAGTATATACTCTAAGGCTAAAATAAGATGGCTATGCACTTATTATATTCTAAAAAATCTTGGGATAATACAGAGTAATATGAAACCCTGGCTATATGATTTGAGTATTTGTTTCCAGGAAACATATAATAAAGATGGGGAAAAGACTAAAAGTGCTGCAAGAATTATGTTATCTACCTCATATTACCTGGTTCATAAATAAACACAGAAACTCCCTTTGTTAGATTTCCTATTCCTTACTAATGTGGTTATATAGTTAAAGTGAGGTGCTGCCAAGGGCTAAATACACGGGCAGTGTCTTCTCCAGAGCTAAAACCTTGTCACAGCTTTGTGCGCAGCTGATACGCTCCTTTGGAAGATACTTAAGATGTCTGGGTTTCTATTCCTCAACTACTTTTTTAATATTTTGCTGGGTATTTAAACTGAAATTCTTAAGGCATTGATTTTCTTTTCTTCTTTCTTGCTTTTCACTGCATATTCAAACTCAAAAAAACCACCAGCACGTCTCCTTGTCACAGCTGTAGTGTGGTACATGATGACACCAAGCTGTGCTAATGTGGGAGGAGGGGAGATAGGGGTTGCAAGCACTGTGGAGAACTGATTAAAATTCAAAATGAGCTTGATAAAGTGGAGAAATAGTCTGAAATCAGGAAGATGAATTTCTACAAAGGAAAGCGCCGAGTTCTGTACCTAAGATGGAAAAATCAAATGCACAGCTATAAAATGGGGAATAATTGTGGCCAAGAAGCAGTTCTACAGAAAAGATTGGGAAGCTACAGCTGATTGCAATTTGCTGCAGACAGGCATCGGTCTGGGATGTATTGATGACATGTGGGGTGGCAGAGGAGGCAAAGAAGTTAATTGTTCACTCAGTACTGCTGGGACCTTAGCTGAAGAAGGAAGTCCAGTTCTAAGTGCTTGGCTGAAAAGGAGGTAAGCAAATTAGGCAGCTAGTAAAAGAACCAGCAATAGGCTCTAGTTCACTTACGATGTAACTGCTAAGAAGAAAATGAAAGAATGGGCGCTGTTTAGTGCATAAAACAAAAGACAGGGAGTGACTGGATGTGAAAACTGTCTTTTAATATGTACAGGTTGTTATAAGCAGGACTGTGGCTAATTTGTTTTGCGTGTCTGTCAAGATAAGGTAAAAAATAGTTGGTTGAATTTGCAGCAATGCTATCAGGAAAAAAATTCCAGCTATGTTTGATGGTTAGCAGTGAAGCAGGTTACGTAGGCGCGCCCTGTCAATTTATGCTTTCAAGATCAGACTGTGTTCCTATCGGTAATGGGAATGCCACAGAGACTTCTGCTGTATGTTTTTGCTAAAGTTAGCCTAGATGTACTTGCTGTTGCCAGGGGGTGATGGGTGTAGCGAGGTCTTCTTAAACTGTACACTCCCATTTATGCTGCAGTTTTTAACAGGCAGGGTTAGGTCCAGGAATGACTTAAGATGAATGCTTAGATGTAAGCACAGCAAGGTTCTCCGTTTTCATTCCTAAAGACACAGAAATAGGAGAGAGTAAGCTGCTGCTAAGCATTTTCTTTTAGTATCTGTTGGTCTTAGTGTCATCAGCAAGCTCTAAGGTGCACAGCAGCACAAGGTAGAAGCTGCTCTCCCTTTGCTGTATCAATATCCCCTCTTGTTTAACACCAGCCAGCTGCTTTGCTGCTATATGCAAGAAAGAAATTTGAGTCCATATGTCTGAGAATTGTTCTCAGGCCGAGCAAAGGCCTGTTGGTGTGTTCTTCACCAACTGTTGGCATGTGCCTCCTCTTCAGCTTGTGGGAAAGGTGGTGGTGGTGATGTAACTAACTTTGCCTCCTCGCCCACCTCTCAAATGTTAGCAAGCGTTTGCTTTGGTTGCTGTGTGGGAGTAGTGAGGTAATTTGAACCATCCTGGTGTAAATCCAAAATAACCTGAACAGGCTATATAGATTACTGAGCAAAACTCATTTGATTATATTGCAAGATTAATGTGCAACTGGGGTGAATTTATTTTTCAGGTTTTTGAGCTGTTTGCCCAGTTCATTGGCTGCAGATAGAGCTGCACAGCTGTGTGAAATGTTTTTTAAGTTTTCTTGTCACAATAGTGCACGCAGATTATCTAAAAGATAATAATCAGTCACAAATTACAGCAGATAAGCTTTGCTGTTTCATTTCTAAAAAAGACTCTCTGGTTTCTTAACATTAGTGACTATTTGTGATGAGGCTTTCTAATGCTTTTAACAGAATGTTGATTAAAAAAAATCCCCTTTAGCTATTAACAGTTGTCACAACTTAGGGCTCAATCATAAAAGCTCAGTACACTTTAAGCATATTTGAGGTTTTATCTTTCTGGCAGTGTTCCCTGGGTCTAAATCTTGAAACTCTGTACGTGCTTTTGTCAGTAGACTGTGTTCTGGGGTTTCCTCTGGAGCAAAGGCCGAGGTGTTGCCCAGAGCACCAGCCACGCTGCATCTGCACAAACTTGGTCTGGACTAAACCACCTTGGGTTTTGGGTTATCATTTTACAGATGGTGGCCTATTTAGATGTGAATTGGTAGCATTGCTCTTTTTCTGCTATCAACAATGTGCAGTAGAGAATGAGCATGCGTTTGCCTCTATGCCAAGGAAGGTAGACCTCCCCCACTTGTGCCACCCCATTCTTTAATCCTGCTTTCTATCCTCCTTTTCCCCAAGTTGTGTCATGCACCTTCACCAGCTGTTTTGCACTTCTGCAGTCACAAAGGTAGGTCATGGATTTACTTCATTGCCCCAAAATATAGAAGTTATCCAGGCTGATAATGTCTGTTCTTTCATCAAGCTGGAAGAAAAACGAATAAAATTGTTGCTGTGACTGTGTCAGGATTGTCACCTTATCTATCTTGTAACGGAGATGTTGTTCAGCATTTCTAATTATGATATTAATCTTCACTGTCCCCTGACACAGGTGTAATATCAGGAATACTAGTGCATGACAAATTTATTACTTTTGACCCTGAGAGGCACCAGTCACAAACACTTTTGGGTTGCTGGCAAACATAATTGGTTCCCTATAGTCCTTCCTTTTCTCACTGAAAATATTTGAGAGATTCATGCTGCGTTTTTCCTATACTGTACAGTAACATTAAAAATTGAGACATGGAAACAGTCTTGCATGAATCATGTTCTCCCATGCACATGCTACTCATAAAGTGATTATCAGAAGCATTCCTTGCATTGTTAGTATTTTTTCAAATTATAGACAAGATAGATCTCTGCATCTGAATTTTTCACATGGAAGCTTATGCATTAGAAAGCTTACTGACTTGGAGTATTTTTTTTAATTGTTTTTTTAGGCATTAGCTTGCAAGACGGCTCCTAATCACAAGCAAATGACTTGCCTGTGGTGAGTTGGAGGGTGTAGAGAAAGCAAATTATATTTATGGAAGCACTAATTCCCTCTTCAAGAGGTGGAAAAGGTGGTGGAGCCTTCCCTCTGTCCCATTCCACTACGGTTACTTGTGGGCCTGACTGGTTCTGCTAAATTATGGTATTAAGGGAAAAACTGGTACTTAGCCCTTTGGTCCTATTGGGGAGTGCTTTGACTCTTAAGGCTGATTTTTAGGAAGTTAGTGGGCTTTTCTGCTACGGCTTGGCTGGCTCTTTTTTAAATGTTCAAGGTAGAATGCTATTATTTGGTTTTTTTCCTCCACTTTGTACCTATCTTAGGAAAAACTTTACAGGTTTTCAAACTTGTGTTCTTTTGATTTAATATAGGTTAAATGCACCACACCTTACCCTTGTAGAAGCAAGTCAAGGGCCACCCATTTAATAACTGTCCACGTGTTTCTGTTCACCGCTAGGAACTGGATGCAGATGGAGAAAGATCAGTGATCTGATGTAGGTAGTAGTGCTGTATAAGTTAGAAAAGTACATTTTTCTAGTCTCATTTCTCTATGGAAACTGGAATGTGGAAGATTTTTAGGATTGGGGTGGAATGTACAAGTGAAGGCAAAAGGATTCATTCCTCGGCACCATTGACCAATTGGTGCTGACATCCGTGGAACTGGGAGAAACCTGGATTGAAGTCCTTTCCCCACCTAGTTCAGACTGGGACCTGATCCAGACTCCCACACTGTAGCTTGAGGACTTTAAATGTCAACTTTTGACTCACCTTGGTGAGTAAATCTTAGTTTTGTTCTGTGTTGTAAAACTCTTATTTTTGTTGCTGCACATCAGGAAGGAGATAGTTTTTAAAACTTTGTTTCGCTTTTTATTTAATGTTTGTGAAAGAAATTGTTTTCTCGCCAGTCTTAGTGAAAACACATCTTCTATATATTGACGACAAAATGGTCCTACTTATTCTATGATTGCTGTTGCTTGTTGTTGCTGAATTCAGGATCCATACAGCAATGACTGCCTTTTCGAAGTTGGCTCAAACATTTTTCAATCAAAATTCAGGATGGAGATTTAGTTTATATCTTGTTAAAATAAATGAAAAGAATTCCTAACTATTGTTTCTAGAATTGCTTAGAAGCACAAGAAGCAAGGAACTTGGAGAGCACTGCAGGAGTTGCACAACATTAGAGACATATTAAAAGAAAAATGTCACTGCACCAGCTCTTAACATGAAACACGGCATATTTGCACTTCCTAGAACCCACTGTACGTTTCCAAAGGCCAAAACCTTTTCTACATCCCTTAATACCACTGAATTTATTACGTCTCCTTAGCACAATTGAGTATGTCTGGAGATGTGGACAAGGGACACGATGATAAAGCACTGTAGTGATGGAAAAGACAGAGCAATTAGGTGAAACATTCTCTTGTATGTGGTAGTGGGTACTTCCCTAGCTGTAAAAGAGGTTTATGCATTTTTTTATTACCAGTTCTAGCCACCTGAGATATTTTAAATCTGGATTTTGTATCATATTTGCTTGATTTATTAACACCCCCAGGAAAATATAGGCAACATAATGATTCTCTGTATCAATCACTTGTTATAAAAATTCCAAAAGATTTAGTAATTCTAACCAAAAATTAATGCATTAGAAGCATTAGTACATACGTGAAGGATGTTTTTTAAAAAGCTTCTTAATGATTTAAGAATAAATAACCTTTTAAAAGCCAGCTGCAACTCCCCATTTTATTTCCTGCTCATAATGAATTCCTGCTGTATTTTAAGGCTCTAAAATTGGATAGAGAGCTAAGTTGTTGGTTTGGTTTCTATTGGCTATCATGCAATTAAGAGGATATTTCTGATGGCGTAAGTGTAAATGGAGAAAACTTGCATCACTGTTCATGCAGAACATTTTGGTCACTTTTTCTTCACCTCACATCCTCCGAGTAATAGAAAATAAATAAGTATGGGTTGCAACCAGAGAGTCCTTTAATGGCTGGTATTAAATCTGATAGATTTTTGACAATTCAAAATATTCTGTTGATGAAGACTGTCAATGAATATGCTTCATTACATTTTTTCTAATTTCCAAGATATTTTTAGTGCAGCATGTATTTGGTGCCTAATAGAAACCTATTATTCAGAGCTTGTGTGCACGTGCATTTTGAGCTTTTAAGAAATGTAAACTTTTCTATTTCTGATTGCAGACCTGCCACATAACACTTTTTTGTTGCTGCATAACAACAAAAAACTGGTTCTAGCATTAGAGGTAGGTAATTCAGAGGATCAACTGGCCAACAGGCAGCTCCTTAATTTTAGTTGCTAATCTTAGTGTTAAATGAAAATAGCAAGCCCAAGAAGTTTCTTCAGTGTTGCATCACTGCTCTGTTCACTTTTTTGAATGAAAATTTTGAATCTTAAAACCATTTACTTACCTTCTCTTTGATTACAAAATTAGGCTTTTTAAATAATGACAGAAATGCAATTGTAACAAATCATATACAAATAATAGACATGAACAGGATAAGTTGTTTAATGCCTTTTTCCTTTTTTTCTTCATAAGACACAAGATTTTGTATTTGTTCTACTTTCTGTTGCTGTTCCAGAGCAGTACAGCAGAAGCTAATTCCAGTTCAACTATGTTAATGAAAATAAATTTAGAAAACATAGCTCATGCCAAAAGCAGATATCTAAGGTTTGTTATGTTGGCACAAAATTAGCAGAAAAGGTGGATTCATTTTATATCCTTCTGATAGTGGTGCCTCTTGGTCGTGTTTTCAACCTTTTCTGCAAGGTCATGAACACTAGGCGCTTATTTATTAGTAGTGGCATTTTAAGGAATGCAGTGTAAGTTGCATCTTCTGATAATGGAGATAAAACTGTTTTTGCAAGACTGTAGGAAGGGGAATGAGCAGTGAAAATACGCATAGCCACCATCTCAGTAACAAATGTGGTGAGAAAGTGGGGCTCATTGGAGAACTGCTGTTCTGAAACAAGATTTCTTACCCCTGTATGACTTTAAGGATTGTTCATTAAAAAAATCAAAGTGCAAGGGTTCAGAGCTTCAAGTTTAATTGCAACGCTTCTCGGAATGTACAAATCCAGAGCCTTAGCTGGGATCCCCTTTTGAACAAAGCCTGTCAAGGTTCGTGCATGAATGCTTCAGTTGTGCAGTAAGAACCAAATGGATGTACTGCTTTTAAGATCTGCTCTGTGTTTCTCATTGAAAAGCATAAATGAATTTTTAATTCACACCTGTGGCTTCTGCACAAAAAAAATATCCTGAGGAAAAGGTGTCAGACTTGATTGCTAGAAAATTTGTTATAACTGCATTATGTATCAAAATTATTATATTGGGTGACAATTTCTATTATTTTCACAAGGTCCATTCAGTTTAATTATAATTTACCACTCAAGTATACCATTCTCTTCATGTTAATCTTCAAATTATTCTTGCTCTTCCTTTAATAGCTATTTATGAGTCATAGAAAGTACACCTAATTAATACCTCTGCACATTGCTACAATTAAACATTAATCAGATTTGATTTTGAGAGTAATGTGCTACCAGTCTTCTAATCTTCTAAGTTACGACCTGATAAAAATTTCATTACCCTAGTTATAAAGTTCTCAATGGGGAAGGAATTTCCATTTAGTGCATTCAATACATAGTGGTGTCTCCTATATAAATTCTACACTCCTTCTACATCCTATAGATAAATCAGTTAGAAAATCAGAAGTAGTGACACAAAGTAAACTGACCTTCTAGAGATAAGTTTTCAAAAAATACTCAGTTGTGAGCTTCTCGGAAGGATCTAACTGAAACAATGGATGATGTTTTTTATTAACATGGGATGACAGTGTTTAGTCAACGTATTTCCTTCTTCCCTTTCAGTTTAGAAGGGAAAGTCAGTAGATGGGAGCATGAAACACTGCATGAACTTTCAAAACCCGCCTTAACAGTGAGTTTCACACAGTTGGTAAAAGCAGTTGAACCTGGTTGGCTTGGCCTCCTTTTTTTTGTTGGGTTTTTTTTTCTTTTCCTGTGAACTGTTGGGGAGGAAGGGGGGGGGGGGGGCGGGCACCAAAAAAAAAAAAACCA
>VYXH01005897.1:62372-81930 GCA_013397275.1 Burhinus bistriatus | reverse complement strand
GGGGGGGGGGACGGACACCAAAAAAAACAAAACCCAAACCACCACTTGGATCCCAGCATGTCAGAATGGACAAACGACTGACCTGTTGATCAGTGGCTGCCGTGCAGCAGCTCATTTTCAGCAGCGTAGAGGCACCTTGGGGCTGTGTGCTCCTCTGCTCTTGGTCACTGCTCCCCCCTGCCGCCACCGATTCCTAGCCTTGGAGAAAGGCTGTTAGTAACTCAAGGGATATATGACAAGAAGTGGACAGGTGGAGAATTAACTTTATCGCGTCCCTGAAACTTATCTCTGACTCTATTAACTTGATTTCAATGGTGAAAAATCCTTTCCAAATCCTTGGAAGTTCAGAGCAACAAGATGGAATGTGCTCTGTGTGATAGGTTAGCTCTCCCAGATCATCTGCAGCTTAGAGGCATTTCTTAAATTTTTTTTTTTTTCCTCAGAGAGCTAAACCCTCTCTCTTCATTCAATGAAAAAAGCAAAAGGTAACTTGATCTAGGCAAGGGCACAGCAATGACGGTAGATAACCTGTTAGAACAGCTTTTGGTGGTACTGGAGAAATTCCAACTTTTATTCTGATTCTGAACAGGTTTAATTAACCCTGTGCTTCCTAGTCAAGCTTATGGCTTTGCCAGAGCCAATTTGTTTAGTGCTCTGGCATTTCTACCCCGTGCAGCAAATTTGTAAGAGGAACACCCAATTTAGAATTTGTTTTATTGAAGGAATTCTGTTACAAAACCAGAAACCTTAGACTATTCAACCAGTTGTATCTATAAATCATGTTATCAAAATATTAGGACCAGTAGTACTGGGGGGGAGAAATGAGTTATGGATCTGTCCTTTCTCTAAGCTGGAAATGTGTCTGGATCACAACAAACACAAACATAAGTGGCAGCCTGTTTAAAGGATGGGTCGTATTTTGTCATTGTCATGCTCATGCAGAAAGGATGAAGTTTCTTGGTCCCCTCATGGATGTTGTGGAGTCCGAAGGAATCGGTAAGGTCTACTATGAGGTGTGAAGGGAGGGTTTGAGAGCCCTGCAGTGTGTCTGCACATGCTGGAGCTCTGCTCCCTCGGGGTTTTGTGGGACTTGGAGAGGTATAAATGAGGATGTATGAAGTGGTGGATCCCGAGCTGCTGCACACGAATGCCCTTGCTTCTCCACCCCGGCAGAGGAAAGGCTCCTTTGAGAGTCCTGCGCTCGTCAGCCGAGCGGCATGGTTCTGCTCCGTCTCTTGCGGGGAGCGGTGGTGTTTGTGTTCAGCAGTGTGATACGCGTCGTGGGCTCCGGCGTGTTGCGTTGAGGGAGGGTCGGCTCACCCACAGAGAGCTGCCCCCTTGGCTAGTCTGATCTTTGGGAGTGTACCAGTGTTGCTGTAAACACCGCACAGGCTGTGGACTGAAAAATACTCCAACATACAATCCTGAAATGTCCCCATAAGCTGTATGATTTCCATTAAGTCTATAGGGAGGATGCTGACTGAGTTCTGCTGTTATTCAGAATGCATAACGTAGTGTGAAAAAAGAAAATATCCTTATAGCTGTGTTCTACCATAATTGAAAGTTATGACCATTGTCATTTGTTTTGGCCCTCCTCCCCACCCCCGCCTTTAAATTTTACATACTGGGGACTTATCTTTTTAAGAGGTAGTTAACAATAGTTCCCTTCTGCTACGTTTCTATAGTAATATTCATGGTTATTTACTTATTTTTGTAAAGATTCAATCTCTCTCTATTATTTTATCCTTCAGGTTCTACATCACTTGTGATTATATCCCTGCTGTGCTTGCCATCAAACCTCTGTGAAGCCCTATTCATAAAGGGCTGGGGTTTGGGGATTTCTTTTCCCCAAGACTTTAATGAAGACTAAATATCGGGTACATTAGCGAGATTACCAAGAGATTATATTGCAAAATCAATCATGAGGAGGTGTAAGAATGTTTTTAAGAGGAAGAAAATGAATTAATTTTATATTTTAAAGGCTATTTGGAATAAGGGAGTAAAATATCATTCAGAAATTTAAAAAACTAATAAAAAAATCCAAACTAGTCGTTTGGCCTATACCTTCAAAGACAGAGCTCTGAAATAACTTCCCTCCAGATCCCTTCTGCAGAACTACTTTTTCTAGTCTTGACATCTACTGGTTATTTCAAAGAGCCGTGGGCACAGGGTAGCGTTTTCAAGAAGCAAAAAATTAATGTTACACAGCTCTTGTTCATATTGGCAAATATGATACAGACCCATGCAGTGTTCAGAGGCGTCACTGATAGGTGAAAGGAGACTGGCTCTTTGGAAAGTGTGGCGTATGTGCCCTGGCATGGAGACTTAAGCACTCTGAACTTGAATTCTTTCACGTGTTCTCTTAGAAAAAGCATTCAGCATCTGACATGACCTCAAACAGAAAGCAAGAACTGGCAACTTAATTTTTTTTAATGAACATTTCTTTCTGGTAGTTCCTAAACTGAAAACATTGAGGTGCTTTTCTTTCTCAATATATACTTTATTGACCCAATCAGCATTGACAGCCTAAAGGGATATTGTTTGTTTTTAATTCAGCCAGGCTGCTACCAAAAGAGGTATATATCAAACATCCTTGTAAAAATAAATAAACAAACAAGGTCAAATTCCCTTCTGTGTGTGAGCTATCTGGATGACCCAGGAAACTTTTTTGTTCTCAGTTATTAAAAAAAGAAATAGGTCCACTTGCCAAGTTTTCTTAGACTTTTGAACAGTTCCATGAAAATTTCTGGCAGTGTTTTAATGGTCAAGAATTACACGCTTGCATTTTGGATTTACTGGAAATGCTGGTGATCTTTAAAAATTTTTTTTTTTAAAGCCACTTTTAATGAGAATAAAACTTGTAGAACACTAAAACAAAATATTCTTACAGCTAGGAAAAAAATTACATGGTTTTTACTAGGGAGGGATCTTTGTCTGTTACTGCTGTTGTGTGATTTTTGGTGTGTTTTTTTTTCTTTAAGCAACTGCTCAAGTGGGGTCATAAATAGGAAACTGATGTTACTCTTACACTCATACACGGGATTTTCCTCAATGATCTGCCCTATGCTAAGATTTGTTCTTGCAAAGTAAATGCTTAGCTTCACTTCTGAGTTTCCATAGGTCACACTGCCTTCACTTGGGCAATGTCTAAACCTAAGACTGTTGTGGGGTTTGTTTTTTGGTGGGTTGTTATCCCCCCCCCAGCCCCGGATCAGAGGTTGAACTACTGTATCTCCCATTTATGTGTGTGTTTGTATTTTTTACCTTGCTGTGAAACTAATGCACAGGAGGAATATTTTTGTCTATCAGATGTTAATGCAAAGTTATGACAGGGGAGTTATTGTGTCGCTTGGTTTATAGCTTGATTTATAAGACAGACCCCAAGCAGAAATGCTAACCTCTCCAGATAAAGTCAGTAATGTCACAGTTTTATTATTCATTTAAATGTCTCTAGGGTAGTAACCTCTTTTTTTTTTTTTTTTATTACTTTAAATTAATTTCTGGAACTAAGCCTATGCTTGTGTGTTTGTCTCTTGGTTCTGAGCCTTGGGCAAGATGGAGAGCTGGGCAGAAGATGACCAGCGCAATGCATCTTGATAACCATGACAGTTCTCTCTTGGCCAAGATAAAATATGGTTCTACCTCGATAGTAAATGAAAAAGATGAAACAGTGTAATGTTTGCTTATGCCTCTAGCAGTAAGGTTTATATTTTTTCCCCTTATTTTCTAGTTTGAGGAGGGTGATACCTTGTCCAGAAATGGCCTTTTGTTATTGTGGTAGTTCGAAAGGCACATTATGGCTGTTGGAGGCTTTTGATTTTCAAGGAAGAGAGTTTGATTTCCAAAGAAAACAGGTTTCTGTAATCATCATGTCCATCAGTTGATCAAGCCTATTTTCCTCCAACAGCATTTGAACCTTGTTCTAGACAAATTTCGTAGAAGCCTAAGGTATCAAAGGTACTAAATTCTTGCCTTTTTTTTTTTCCTTTTCTTTTGGTGAAAATCAGCAGCTCAGTAATGGAGGGAGACCTGTTAATCTCCCACTGGGAGAAAGGTAAGGAAAACTCAGATATTATCTGTTCTGTTTGGCAGTAGCTGAATGGTCAGTTAGCATTTGAACATTTTGGCTAGCTGGCCAGCTTGTGTGTAACTTCAACCTAGAGAAGACGTTTGCTGTCTTTTATTGACATGGCAGGACATAAGAAGATAATAGGAGAAATAGGAAAACTAAATGTTTTGAGAGGCTGTGGGGGACTTGAGAGGGGGCTGTTGACATGGGAGGGAGAGAGGAACATCAGTGACGAATCGGTAAGAAAATGGCTTGGTTAATTACAGAACACTCTGTTGAAGATTCCCATGAAATAGAAATGGTAAGCCAAGAGCAGCTGTCCTTGTTTCTTCGTTTTAGTGTGGCAAAATTTTCATTTTTGGACACCTCATTTTCTTCTGATAAAGCAGCACACTGATAAGAGCAGAAATCTCACAGCATACTTTGCATTTAAGTATTATTTTATGTTGATTTTGTGAAACTGCAACAATTGTAAGCTATGTTTTTTGACCAAATTCAGCTGCATAAAACAGTTCTAACCCACCAGCTATGCTGCATCTTTCCTGATTTCCTTTGGGGACCGCACCTAGCCCAGCTTGTACCAAGTTACTAGGTAATTTTTAAAATTGGTTTACAAATGGACCAAGACAGCTATCACTGTAATATGTGCTAGCAAAAAAAAAAAAAAAAAAAAAAAAAAAAAAAAAAAAAAAAAAAAACAAAAACAAAAACAAAAAAAACCCTGGTGAAATCTAAAGTCAGGTTACCAAAGTTTGTGGTATTGAACTTAGTACTAAGAGTTGTTGTTCAAAAGAATGGTTAGTAAAAGTTTATATTACCAGGAGGAAGGAATGGCATCAGCCTCAGGTTGTTACAGAGGTGGTTAAAAGTCTGTCACTTCTTAAATTTTCAAAATAACATATACACTTGAGATATATGAAGCTGAAAAGAAAGTAGTTTCAAATAGGTTAAAATAGCTTTTAAAATTTGGTGGTTTTTATAGCTTGTCCTCAATTCTTAAGTACCTTGAATTATATCCACCTGTGATTGTAATAGCTTGAATGAAGGTAAAAGTATACAGTACTATGAGTAGTGCTCAGATGCAAAATTTACAGTATTCTCATTGCTTTGCTGGGTCAAGACTATGTAAGCCACAGGAATATTAATATATTGGAAGGCTGTATCGTACAGCAGGGGGGAAAATTAATGAGGTAGATTCAGTATGATTTCAGGCAACTGACAAAACTGGTTTATAACTGCAGGAAGAATATAAGTTATGTATGAAGTCCTTCCAGCTAAAAATAATGGTTCATATAGATTCCCAGTGTGGGGGTCCAGTGAAAATATTGCTATGATGTACGTTAGTAGACTCTTAGGTATTAGCAGAAAAGCTTCTAGAATGTATTGTTTATTGATACCTATTTCTGTTGCAAAAACCCCAAAATATTTATAGCAATATGTAATGAGCAGGTTATCTTTCATAAAATATGCAGTCATAAAAATGAGAAATAGTGGGATTATTAGTGGCATTCAGCAGTAGAGAGGCTGTCTCTCTTTATGGTTTCCTCTTTCTCCAGTCATTATCACTGCAGCTGTGAATGATAGTATTACATTTCAGTGTATTTACTAGAAAAATTCATCCAGATAAATAATAATTAAAAAAAAGGAAATAAAATGGTTTGTGGTTTGTTTTTTTTCATCCTGCCCTAGTAATTATGATTACAGTCCTGACTGAGACATGCAGAATTTACTCTGGAATTTTGGCTCTAACACATAACAGCTACAGTAATGTATTGTAGAGAAATTGATACTCCCATAAATAAGCTGATTTTTGTAACCGTTAATTCTGTGGAACCAAATTCCCATTATATGTAGGCATAAGCAAACATTACATGTGAGCACACTTTCTGAAGTCAGCTCATATTGCCAGTGGACTATTTGCATAAGTAAGCATTTTGAGTCAACTCTTGATGAGACAGGCACGCTTGGTAAAGTAAAAGTGCATGACACACCATTCTCACTGTTATTTTGTCTTGGTTATTGAGTTTGAAATCCGTTTCTGTTAGGATCTTTAGAAATTACCATCAACTCCTAAACAATTTGTTTCCTCACAATCATTGAAAAAAACCCAATGCTAAAACCAAAATAAATAAACAAACAAAACCCAGTAGACAGCAACTGCAAACCAAAAGTGCTTTCATATAGAGGAATGATTCATTCATTAGTAATTCTTATTAATATCAGTTGTAAAAAAGACCAAGACTGTAATCGTGTTTTATGAAAAGGCTATAAAGGTACAAAGTGAAACTAAACATAGACAAAAGGCATATATTTTTCCACAAAGCCTCTTGAGTGGCCAAGGAGGTTATATTCTCTTTTCCAAAGTCACCTGTGGAGATTTTCAGGGATGAAGAGGCTAGTAAGTTGTCAAGCGTTCATTGACTTTCAGTGAGTCAGTTTTATTTATTGGTCTTTGAAAATTTTGCTTTTATTGTTCTAGAAGCTGTTGATATTGAAGAGATTTATGATCATGACAGCCCTGTCACTCTTCCTAAATAACTTAAGTATTTTGAAAGTTATAGTTTGGATTATATGAATTGAAAGAACAGCCTATACCTGCATGTAATGAGTAATAAGAGAAAGAGAGTATTAATAAAAATGAGAGCATAATGTATGTAAACTAATAGAAGCATACAGCTTTTAAAGTCCATGAATAAATGAATCTAGTACCAGTTATTGTAGACTGCTGTATGATCAACCTGAGTTAGCTGATTTTTATGGGCATTATGGCAGAAATGCTTTGTGATCAAACATTTGAAGGCCATATAAAATACTTTGGAAAGCGCTACACGCTCCATGAACAATTAGGAGAAATGGCAGATGGTTTTCTAGGGAAAATGAAGAAGAGGAGGCCCATGCTTGGTTTCCTTGTGGTGTACAGTGATATGGCTGATGGGAGAAACTAGGGCCCATAGAAGGAGGGAATAATTTCTAGTGAAGGCAGAAGTGGGTAATGATCTGGCCAGAGTTAAAGGACCTCCATAGCTGTATGTCTTACTGGTTCAGTGATTAATTAATACATTTGGGTTTGTCCATCTCTGTGTTGAGTATTATTTTCAGTGGAATAGAGCTATCTTATTTATGGTTTTGAAAACTTTAGTGTTCCTGATGCTTTGGAGCTGGGTTGAAACATGTGAAGTGCACTGGTGTACTTCAAACTTACCTGAATCAAGCACTGGGAAACTTAAAGCTGGTATTTTAAGGCATGCAGACGGGGTATATCAGATTATTTTACATGTATTTATTTTCACACTATGTGCTTTCTTACTTGGCTTATAGTTGAAATCAAAGCATAAATGGCCAACAAACTGCTCTAAAATAGCTTGGCTTGGCAAACAACTCACTGCAGTTCTCCTTCCTTTGATAAAATACAGGTGCTCTTTTATGTATTACATTTCTAATTGGTTTTGGTAAGCTAAGCAGAAGGAGGGGCTGAAATGCAAGTTGTGCCAAAATTTCCTCAATATGGTTTCTGTGCTGACTTGTTGAAGTCAAAATTTATCTTGGGAATTTACAGGTTTGGTCAACACCTGCAGTGACAGTTGCTCAAATAGAGGGTTTAATTTCTGGTTGGTGTTAGTGAAGGAGCAGATGCTTGTCCTGCTGAACAGCTAGTAGACTTGGAATTAGGCAGTCACCCAGCATACAGCAGACAAAGGCTCAAGTTTTCCTTCCATCTTATTCCAAATTCTCCCACATTTCTCATGCACGTTCTCATTGTCAGACTAATGATGCTTCACAGTGCTTTCAGAGTTTTTAGTATTTTATCTAATCAATCAGCTTTTAACTTGAGCAGGATCTGAAGGTTTCTTCACCAAACATGGGTATTTCTTCTCTGGCTTTCTCTGCACTTACTAATTCATGCTCTTGTTCCTACTTATCTGACAACTTTAAAAACTGAGCTATTTTTATAATCTAGGAAGTTAAATGTTTTATTGCAGTTCTAAATTTGTATGGATCAGCATTTGAAATGGAGATTTATGATGGCAGTGCTAAGAGACTTCTAACTGTTAACATGCAAACAGTCAACACTTGGACACTGAAAATATCTTTGTTCTATCAGCGTTGCTCTTCCAGTGGTGTGGTTTTTGGGGGTGTCTGTGTGGGTGTGTGTCTGTGCCTGTAAGCCACTAAGGGGTTAGTTAGGTGCAGAGCAGCTGTGGTAACAGCATGTCTCTTTATTTATTGATGAGAAACCTCAGGAGGAAATGGTGTGGAATAGAAAATCAGCTCCGCTGAAGTCAGTTTCAGATCACAGGAGATAGTATGTTCTGTGATATATGCGGTGGTGAGACCCAACAGGATCCAACTCACCTCTGCCTCTGCAAGGTCACCAGCTCTGACAGATTTAGTAGGAATTCCCTGATTCCCAGACACATGGCCTTCTCCAAATTTAAGTTGTAGTGGCAGTTTTGATTTAGATTGCAGATTTACACTCCTCATCGAGTGCAAACCGGTGGGGATTTGGCCGGAGTGGAGCTGTATTCAATCTTGGTGTGTAGTCCCTGTTTGATGTATCGGCTACATCTGCATTAGCAAGTAATGCAGCTCAGGAATGGCAGATTTGTAGAGAGGTTGGTGCAGGAGACCTGAACCAACACTGCACATATTTCAGCAGATTTTTCTTCAGGCTAGCATTAGTCTTGTTCACTAAACTGAACGTCCATTGGTGATGCTGCTGGAGTCCAGTTTAGCTTTGTCCCAAAGATACCCAGTTCATGAATCCTTAAACATCATGCTTTGGTTCACATCTCCGGTAAAGTGGGAACAAAAGGGAGATTTGCTTCAGAAGTGGAGCCCTGATGTGACATAAGGCAGTAGCCAACCCCATCCCCTCCAGAGGCTTGATGAGTCCTGCTGGCTGCTTAGATGTCACTAGAGGTGAGGTGGATATCCCTCTCCGGACAGGCAGGGCACTTGTCTTTCAGAAACTACATCCTACAGTTTTCTAGGGCAGGAATTAATTTCGATAATGAATAACCCGAAGAACAGGGGATTAAGGCCTTTCTTGGTTCTGGCGGATGGATGGAGGAAGAAATTTTCCTTTATTAGCATGACTCTGTTGACTCCAGCAGAGAATTCAGCTCTATTCCATGATTAATATCACTTTTACTAAAGCAAATGTGAATTTCCAAAATGCTTGTATCGGCATAAGGCAAATGCTGTTGTGTAATTATTTTTATGACCAGTGGCAGCTTACTTGCTGACATATTTTGCATTAAGATTTTTGACAGGTGGTCAAAATGAGGCTATAGTTAACATATGTCTTGCTATATTTTGCAGGTACTGTGGTAATGTGTGTTAAACTCCTACAAAGATCAAGTGACATTAATGCTTCACAAGTTTCAGATACTGGATTAAATTCAAACTCTTATTCAGGCAAAACTTATTCCTACAAGGACAGAAGACCAGTGGTAGTTATTACACTTTCTATTGGAGACAAAGTTGAAGAATTTTCTGGAACACTTCAGGACAGCACAGAGAGAATGCATAAGGAGTCTAATAAGCCTTTTTCTCAACATGACATCATTGCTGATAGCAAATGTAGAAGGATATTCTAAAAATGAAAATTAACTGTAACAAACAAGGAGTAAGAAGGGCCACGATAATTGAAACGTACTAATGAAACTCTGTAGTTTGTTTATATTATGAACAGTCAAGAATCATGCATAATTCAAGAGTGCAATTGCTAACAGTAGGTTCACATAAGATCATTTAAATTTGTTTCTCTGGTCATGAGAAATTGATCTTTGAAGTGATCCCTGATGAGGGTCTGCTTGGTCCCGTCAGCATCTTGAGAGGAAAGTGTTCTATTTTCCCTCTAGCACCAGTGAATGTTTATGGGATGTAAAATAGGAATAACTTTAATTATGTATGGAGAGGGAAATATATGCAGTCCTAAGCAAGACGCTTCATTGTAAAATCTACCTGAAACCCTGACAGGTAGTAAGTATGCTTATGCACTAATTGAAGAATTAAGTTTTGTTGCCTGTTTTGTGTGTGTATGTGGACATATAGGTGTATATTCGAGTGCTTGTGTATTTTTTTATTTTAATTTTATTTTAAAAATTCTCACTAATTTTAATAGTGGTGACTGTGTTGCTATTTCTTTTGTTACAATGCCAAGAGAGACGGCTACAGCAGTTTGCAGTCTGAACAGCTAAGGGACAATGAATGTGGGAGAAAGGGAATACCATCATTCTTATTTTCATGTGGATAATCAGGTCTTGCTTGGTATTGCACAAAATCTACACAGCAAAACTCTGAAGCAAACTTGCCTGTTCTCATCTTTAAAGTCAAGCCCTGTCCAGAAGACCAAGCTTCTTCATACAGACAATACTTAGAGAAGTTATGCCCCCAGATATGTTTATGTTCACAATTGTTTCACCCATGCTTGCTCTAAATGGTAGAAATTATTCCCTCCATCTGCTTCTTCTCTTGGAATATTACTTAGAAAATGGCGAGTTTCCTAATGTAGGCAGATACTTCAGTCTATGGAACTTCAAAGATACTCTTATTTTTGCTTTCCCGTTACATTATTACAAAAAAGTTTGATAGAATTTTTTCATATGAATGAAGTGCTGTTTACCAATAGGTGACAGGATTTGAGTTGCACGTAGCAATTGGCAGCTGGCAAGTTAAGTGAATTGTAGGATTAGGGCCAGGCTGAATTAAGAGCATTCAATAAGGAAAAAATTTGGCAAAGAAAACTTGGTGAAAAATTATTTGAAAGTATGTCACTTGATCTGCATTTCTGAGGAGAGGTACAGTAGCAAAAATGACTTCGGAACGAACAACTGACTTGCATTAAATAATGAATCTTGCAGATTTGTTTTGAAGAGCGGGGGGAAAAAATCATCAGGTTGGGGATTTTTCTTATGCGCAAGTTCAGTAGAGATCTCTCGCATGTTGTTACTCAGTATGTCAGTGTACTGTGGGTGTTGAAAAGCTAGTGGGGGCTTTGCAGGCATGTGCAGCAGATGTACAGTATGTGGGGAACAACTGAATCCACAGTGAGTCAACAAACACAACCTACTTCATCTACGGACAAAATGCACACATCTAAAATGTACAGTGGAAGGGAGCTGTGCTGAACAAATTACTGTCATTATTTAATGATGTCTTTCATAGAAGCTTCAAAATATTGGCATGACGCATCCTTCTGTGGTCATCCTTCTGCTTCACTGAAATAGGATGAGTTGATTTATTTTTAAAAGGAAATATGTCAGAAAAGTCAGAAATATGTCAGGAAATGTAGGGAAGCGAGTGCTCTGTGGACAGACAGTGTACTGGGAGGTGGGGTTTTGTTTTCTTCTATGGGCTTGCTGTGAGACCTCTGGTACATGATGTAGCACCTCTTGCAGTTTTTCTGCCTCTTTGTACTTCTGTGGTTTTGCACGATTAGTTACAGCAGTATGGAAGTGTCTGTAGACATTCACAAAATAAGTTAACAGCATACTCGATGATTGAGAAGACTTCCTTCCCAGCCTCGCCATGGGATGTGTGGCAGAGGTGGGTGTAGGACCTTCCTCAGGACGTCCCCAGTAAAGCATGTTACCTCCAAAACTCTGTTGCTGTTTTAATACATTGTTGTCACTAAACAGTGATTTTTAAAAACCCATAGAAGCTTGTATAGTCATTGGTATAACTCTTTAGAAATCTTACGGATCTGTGATACCACTCCCAGGAATCTGGGAGACTGGGAGAGAAAGTCTGGAGTAAGCAGGGGTCTCATGAAAGACTGAAGTAGATTATTCAGAACAGCTATGCAGAAAGAAATGTAATTCAAGAGCAGTCAACGTAGTGTCCCTCAGTCCAACCCCATCTGTGGTCTCCTGTGCAGGGAACATGCATAGACAAAAGCTTGGGGCAGCCAGGGAGTGGCCTCTGCAGAGTCACATCTGCAGACCTTCTTGAGGAATAGGGAGGATTTAGGCAAAAGACACGTATGCTAATTGCAGCACTGTAATTGATCTGTTTTTCTGTGGGATACTGAAATCCAAAGTCAAAACACTCCCATAAAAAGTTAATAAACGGAGACGCTTTATTGTATTTTTATGGCCTCAGTCTGCCATCAGTAACTGAGCATGCACTTCCCTCCCCCCCCATGTAATTTGCATGATTAGTGAATTGAATCATTGTGTTTCTGGGGATTGTTACAGTCTATTTTTCTGTATTTTTGAGAACTCTTAGCGGACATATGGTAGAAGCACAACTTACCTCATGTCTGAGGCAAGGAAAAGAAACTAAGCTACTTTTCTCATTTTTTTCATGAAACACAGCAAACTATTGGAAGGTAAAGTGATCTGAGACTGCTTGCAAACTGAAATATCATGTGACAGTAGTTCAGTTCAGAGCAGGCAAGAAATTCTGTCCTCATTACTATGCAGTGCAGTCTGTGAATATATTCAGTTTCCTTTGCAACTTCACTATCTTAAAAGTATTGAAGTAAAAATGAAATTATATGTAAATGAAAATATTTTAATAGTTATATCGAAAATGCCACGTTTAGTATTTTCAGTAATGTTTCCTATTTTATGAACTTTGACGCTTTAGTTGCTAACAAGGGAGTAACTTCAGATTTTCCATGCAAGATATTTCTTTTATAACTAATAGTTGTAATAATATAGTTATAGTTTAATAACTAATGTTCCATTATGTGCAAATAATGCTCTGAATGCAGTGTTCCTTTTGCCACGAAATAAAAATGACTTCTATACTGCAAATTATTTTGCCAGGCTAGAAGGAAACTGCATGAATGCTTAGGTCAAACTTGCATGAAAATGATGTTTTTAACTCATAAATATTTCTACGTGCTGTGAAGTACATCAGCAGCTTAGGCAGTTACTGGTAAATGTCAGACAACTAAAACCTTTCTCTGAACCGAACTACTGGGAGTTTTCCTTCTGCTAGACGGTGTAGTTTTACGGTTTTCTACCTTCTAGTGTAGAACCAAAGAGGAGCAAGGGCTAGAGGCAGGATTTTGCACAGGATGGAGATGCTGAATTTCAGTTTGCGTGCTAAGATGTTCAATTTCTGATGCCTATAGAGATCACTGCAAGAGATGACAAAATTACCTGAAGTATTTTTAGTTAAAAAGCACTGTGCAAATATCAACTAATTAACCTCCAAAACGCATGGGGGTGAGATCCTGATGTTGACTGCGCACTACTGAGAGACGCACTCTGTATGAGTTTTGCTAAGGTACTTGCACTGGATGTAATGTTCAAGTACCTTGCACTCACTGTGACGCTTGGTCCTGGTATTCTCTGAAGTACAGAAGGTAGTATCTTAACCTTAGACTGTCCCTTCCAAGGGGCAACAGCTGCAAAAGATTAAGAGATCTGCCCACTGAGTCAGTGGGAGAATGGTGCAGAATTTATTGTGCAACAGAGAAAAGGATGCATAAAAATGAGAGAAAAGTAACCTTTTAATAAAAACATGCACAAAACACTGGAGACCCTAAACTCAAAGTATCTCCTGAACAAGCGTGGGGTTCTTTTGTTTGGTTTTAGTCTTGCATAATCCATATGTACCTAGGTACAATAACAATATTCTAAGACTCAAATTGAGTATTTTCTATTTTCCCTCTTAAATATACAAATGCAAGAGAATTGGAATGTATAGGAGTTCATATTACAGAGCTTGTTAAGGGACTAAATTACGCATAGTCTGCATTCAGTTTTGTGCAAGCTTTCTATAAAATGGCAAAGCAGGAAATTTGTGGAAGAAGCAACTCTTTTTAGTAAGATTGCTTCCATGGGGCTATATTCTTGAGCCTTTTAGACCTTTGTTTACTGAAATAAAAAGGCATTTGATCAAAGAATTGAAGAAATGTATCATTTCCAAATATTTTAAGAATTTGGTCTGAAATCTAGTTTAACCCAAGATTTCTCCCTATCTTCTTGTCATTTAGCTATTTCAGTAGTATTTATTTTTGCCTCGAGGACTGAACTGTTTCTATTTAGTAGACTTCTCTGGCACGGAGACGTGATGTGTGAGAGGGTTTTCAATTTTGCTCCTATGTATGAGGGACTGTATAGTAAATGAAGGGTCTGTATGCTTTGAAAATCCTTTCATTTAATGCAATAAAACTTGAACACAAAAAAGGCATGCTTAGGTAGCTTTTGGTTTCCTTTAAACTGTTTCTGCTTGCTAGTACGTCTGTCAAAGCTAGTAGATGTCCAAGATTAAACATGAATAACCTTGGCATATTTGCAGATGGAAAGTACAGAATTTGCTAAAAAAAAAGTAATATCTCGTAGCTTCTTGCTCTTCAGGATTTTGGCAAATAATAAGTGTGAGGAAAGCAATCACAAATTCCACTAGCTTCTTGTAATTATTGTCCCTGCAGGCAACGTAGCTTCTGGAAAATGTATATAAAGGTCTGATGATAAAGTCAGAACTAAACCAGTGCAATGAAAGGTTGTTAAAAATTGTTCATTCACAAGGAATATAATGAGCCATGTCTAAGACACCATGTGCTATTGCCTAATGTACTTTAAGAGAACAGCTTGTGCACCCATCAAACACAGCTGTAAATAAATGATGGCAAGAAAGCTTGGGATTCTGCAGTCATAACATCCAGGATGCATTCATGTCAATAGGAAAACAACTGCAACCCAGGGTGACAAGTTCTTCTGGACCACCATAATGCAGGCATATTATCACCTTACAATATATGTCAACTCTGTATCTTATTCTCTGACTTATTTATATGTTATGCAAGAAAACTGAGAAATATCAGAATTATAATAAAAATATATTGCATAAGGAAAAAAAGAAAAAACTGTTAAGACAAATAGCACTTATAGGAAAATATATTTAAAGAAGCAGAAAATCTCTTCAGGCTCTATTTATTTAACTAGTACATAATCACAATATTAAAGACTATAATTTAAGGATTAAGATACCAAGGCTTAAAAGATGCGGTAAAACTCATTTCACTTCACAAAGGATTATGTTTGCAATTTTTTAAATAATAGTAAGTTTGTAATATGAAGAAAAAATGTCAAAAGAAAATAAAAAAGCTGGAACATCTGTTGAGAAGTGTTGCGTAAACGCGTGCCCACCCCTGGCCATTCTTCCGACCCACAAAGCTGTCGGATATGCCTGAGAGAGGACGTGTCCTCCCTCCATTCTGGGAAGGTCCATCACTGACATAGAGCCCCTTTTTATTTGGTTGGCTGTTCTTGTTTGTTTGTGTTTTCCTCAGCTATGAGCAAGTGAGACATCTTCCAAGTGTCGCAGTAACTCAGTAGTTCTCAACTCTTACAGTAGATCCTGGAGACCAGAAACTTGAAGTGCTTAGCTTAGTTTCCATGAGTTTATCATTCACCCTTCTTTTTTTCATGAGGTCTATATAAGCTGTTTCTGAAGGCAACACGGATAGTTAATAGAAACAGAGAGTGTTGTTCTCAGTTCCCTTCTCCTGCGGAAGTTGCTGATGGGTACACAACAAATACTATAGTCTTTTGGTGTATTTTTGTATTAGCTGGACAGACATGGAAAGGGAAAAAAGTTTGTGTCTGAGACCACTGTCATGAATAGGAGTGAGGAAGCATTATTTGATCATTTAAACCTTCTAGTTCTTATCCTCTGTTATAATGTTCTGTTCTTGGCAAGGAAAGATTTTTGGCATGTCTTTGAATATGAAGACCCAGAAGGACCCAAAAATGTGCAATGAGACCAAAAACTTCTGTCTCATCAGACAAGTGTAATAACTTGGTCTTGGTACCCTACAGTTGCTTTTAAAGAAGCACTTGGAGCAGGAGAGGCTCTTGCAAGCACGAGCAGAAGATCCACTGCCTGGGGAGGGGGCTAGCAGAGCGTAATAGATTCCTTATGACTTTTGCAGTTCCTTTACTTGCATCTGAGGAGTTGTAGATTAATAGATTGCCCTTCTGTAACAAGCAGACTTCTCTTGGCTAAGCATCTACCAGTAAGCGGGTATATCTCACTCTTCAAACACTGTAGCCTAGAAGATTGCTTATTGGCACTCAACTTTAACTTGTATATAACCTTGGTACGGGCCACTGCGATTGTAGGCACATTGGTGAATCAGATAGGTAGACAAAGAGCATCTTTAATCCAATAAAGTAGTCTTGTTCCTCTAGATTGGTCTATCTTTTTCACTTTGTTGAGACACACTGTTACAAACAAGTCTTGACAACTGCTGCAGCTCCGCTCAGGGTAAAGCTTATTAGTTTAGCCATATCTCAACTTATAAATCCATGTAAATATGATTTTAAAAAGGAAATGCTGACACAACTGTGACAGCATCAGTTTGTTACCATATTTTTAAGTTGAAGAATGAGTGAGTTTGTTTTCTGATAATATTTAGGTTAAGAAACTACTGAGCTCCAGATTTAATTTCTTTTATTTTTTTGAAAGGTGGTTTAGAGTACTGTAGAATAAGTAGTCCATTAAATTTTGATCTCTCCACAATCTAGCTTCACCAAAGCTGAAAAACAATGAATTGTATCAGTTTGAAGGTAATACAAGTGTTCTTTAAAATGTATTTTTTGAGTAGCTTTCTGCTAATAAGTTCCTCTGTACTAGGTAAAGAATGCTCTTAAATAAATCTGGGAGAAAGACTTATTTTTAATACACTTTGAAAGTAAATAAACAAACAACAATACCAGGAAAATCAAGCACCAGCTGGCCTTCTGGCAAGCAAAAATTCTGTTTTTTCTGATTTTTGTTGCAGTTGTCAGTAACATTGACAGCTGCTAAATGTAAACCCTGGTAGTATAATAAATGTTTGCAATTAACATCTATGTTTCAGTTGCCAGCTCTTGGTCTGTTGTGTCATAGAAGAAGCAGATGCTCTTAAAAAATATTCAACCCTGTAGCAATAATTCTAATGATAAAAGTAATAGACGTTTTGATCACCATTTTAATTTTTTTATTCCTGTAGATATCTCTTTAAGGGATGACTTTTCAGATGGAAATTACAACTTCTAAAATGCTGCATAAGTTAATTTAGAGTAAACTTTATAATATTTAGGAGTAAAGCATTATATAAATAAGGTAAAAGCTTTATTTACCCTAGAGCCATGCAGCATGATAACTCAATTTCTACAAAATACTGCAAAGCTTTGCATTCTTTTGTACCTCACTGAGGACTTCCCCTTTATAATTAGAAGACGGAGATAAAATCCTTCCTCATTCAGAGTTAATGGCAAAACTCTCACTGTGTTCAGCAGTGCCAGGATTTCATGCTTAGTCAAGTAGATGTGTTTCACACAGAGTTCTATGTTTGGATATCATGGCTCTTCATAGACACCTTGGTATTGGTGGTGGTGGTATTTACCTTCATGGGTTACTAACTTTGGCTATGTTTATGTAGATGAAACGGAGCATGCAAAAGTGGGAGCAACCCATTCTGCCTTACATCTCATTAGACACAAATGCTGTTTTAAGCAATATGAGTGCAGTTTGTTCCTTATCTTTAGTTGGAAAACAGGCTTTGTCTAACTTAAGAACACTAGCCTTTCTTGCTGTAATTGATTAATAATATAGGACCAAATCTTCTCCAAAAACCTTTCTCCACTTCTGGCTTGGATTCTTCCCAAGTGTTTTGTTAGTTTCCATCACTGATGTGAGTAGTATTATTAGCCTTGTTGTCCGCTCTGAGTGCGCATCATTACATTGTGTATACGCATGCAGATTCCAGCAAAATCAAATGACACCTTTGTCTGATCAGCCCAGCCCCTCTGGAGGCTGGGATATGGAGTGGGATCTGGCTGCTCCAAAAGCGAGCGTCAGGAGGAGCAGACTGAGCAGGCTGCGCTGCTGTGAATCCAAGCTGCTTCTGGCTCAGATGCAGCCATGTGGGATGACTTTCTAAAGTCATTGCTTTGGAAGGTGCTTCTGTATATAGCTTTAAGTTATGCAGTGTAGTAAAACATAAAATTCCTTCTGTCAGTTGATCAGCATATATACATTGTCAGGTGTGCTGCTGGACAAACTCCAGTGATGACAGCACATGGCTGTCGGATTCAGTAGTGGTTGCCATATGACTGCAGTGCCTTCCTTTCCCACGGCCTGGGAGTTATGCCCTGTGTACCCATTCAGAGCTATGCATAGCTCTGAAAAATGGTGTTTTGAGCCTCAGTTTGTCTGTAGATAACATCTGCTTTGTCTTTCTTGTACAGGAGATTGTTATTGTTGGCACCCCATATATTTGCTATGAGGAAATATACTGACAGTTCGTGAATCGTGTATGAAGTGTCTGATAGAAATCTCTGTGGGTCTCTGTGTGTAGAGACCATACAGCATTATCTGATAGATTCTATGATTCTACACTGGAACAGGTTCCCCAGGGAAATTGTGGATGCCCCATCCCTGGAAGTGTTCAAGGCCAGGTTGGATGGGGCTTTGAATAACCTGGTCTAGCGGGAGGTGTCCCTGCCCATGGTAGGGGGGTTGGAACTAGATGATCTTTAAGGTCCCTTCCAGCCTAAACCATTTTGTGATTCTATAGTTTCTGTGTGTTGGATTTCCTTTTATGTTGAAGATTACGTTGATATTTTGGGGCCAATTTGTTTTTCATCCATATGAAAAATGTTCAGAGAGAAAAAAAAAATCAAATGTAACCGTGTTTTTGATCTTGTCCTGGCTTGGGGTTCTGTTACAGTGTTCCTCCTGTTGTCTTCCCTTTTCTATGCTTTCATGGTGTCTGGTAGTTGGACACAGTTAGGAGCTGTCAGCCAGGTGAGCAGCTGGAAGATATGGCAGCTGACTTGGTGTGTGCACTCTTTCAGGACTTGCCCATCGTGCGTGCCACATGTTCGCATCTTATCCAATCTTTATCTCCTTACCATTCTACCAGCTCTTACATGACAGTTTTCTTGCCTACAGACTGACCTAAACGCAGATGTAAATGCCAGAGGAGATGAGAAGGAAGAGAAAAGTATCCTTAGCACAAGGAAGACTTGGCCAAGTCTCTTCTGTTTTTTATGCCCAGGTCTTGAATGTCCAGCGAATTCATTCTGGATTCACTGGCACCACTATATTTTGCTGATTGTACCTTTTGTGGTGATTTTTAATAGCGAGGCGTAATATCTAACAGTTTAAAACACGAGCAGAGCAGAGCTGTTGGCTTACCACTGTCCTATGTATGTGGCTATATCAAGGGCAGAGCAATAGAGTTCAGTCCTCTGTGTACTATGTTGGTATAAATATTTCTTCTGCACTAACTACAAGATTGAAGCAGAACTTCCTAATGGGCTAATTAATAGTCTAAAACAGTATCTGAGATCCTGTGAGATGGTAGCCTTGCCCTTCCAATATTTCTAGACAGCAGAGGTGCCTTGAGTGCTAGGTGGGAGTTGACTTAAGCTGTAATAAGGAGCTGTGAACTGCGGAAGTCAACAGTAGAGGATGGATAATCCATTTAATCCCTTGTCTGTTAATAATAATGGACTAGCTGGTCTGCATCCACCC
>VYXH01005897.1:41453-62356 GCA_013397275.1 Burhinus bistriatus | reverse complement strand
ACCCACCCACCCACCCTCTCTGAGACAATACAGAATACAGTTGTCAGTCCTGCTCTGAAGTGGGCAGGGTTGTACCCCACAACATCCTTGTACAGAGCAGTGTCATATCCCATGGGATTTTGGCCCCACAGCTACCTCCACAAGGACCTGAGGTGTTGCCCACTTTTTTCAAGGAGACTGCAGAACCGGCAATAGCTTGTTTTGATCAGGAGGCCATCACAAGTTGAGGATCTGGCCATGTACTCAGCCATGGAGCAGAAACATGGGTAATGCATTGAGCTGACTTCCATCTCACTGCCTTAGTACATGCTCAGTTCAAAAATATGTCTGTTTTCTTACATTTGATGTTTGTCAACTTGACTCTCATTCCTCTGACCTGAAATCCATTCTATGATGAAGCCAAGAATACATGAGGAGAAAATCAAATGTTAAAGGTTAGTCTGAGAGAAAATACTCTGAGTCTACTTTAGGATGTCCAGTTTTTGCTGTTGGCAACATCATAAGAATTGAAAAGATCATAAATAAATGTGCTGAGTGAACTGGAAAAAGTTGCATTTTTAGCCTCTTACCAGAATTTTACAGCATTTCCTCTTTTCAGAAGAACTTCACTATCTGTTTCTTATGTAAACATTTCTTTATGAACCTAAGGCAGTATCTCAGTATTTTTCTGTTAAGGGCTGAGGTCTTGAGTTACCTTGTGCTAGTAAGTGACAGACTCAAAAAAGGGAAGTCTGAGTGAGGGGGGCAAAAAAAATTATGGTTACCCATATGTTTCTAATTAATTTCCTTGGTATCCTCTTTGTAATGAAGAGTATGAACAAAATATGTGCATATCTTACTCCTGAGTTAAAAAAAAAGCTAGTTATCCAGCTGGCAAAGAGTTTTCAACAGATTTGGGCTACAATGTAGGAGGTTGAAAAGAACTAGTGCAGTGCTTGACAAATAGTCTTATTTGTTCGGGCCAAAAAGAAATTTTGGGTGAGCTGGTGAGTTTGGTGTGGAAAAAGTGGAGAGGAGAGTGGAAACCTGAAATGAGTATTGTAATGTCACAATGTATTTATTTTAATTTATACTTTTTTTAGAAGAAAAGGCAAATTGAAATAAAGATGAGTGAGAGGAGGGGTCATAATTCATGTTGTTGGGGGGAAAAATGGTAAATAGCAAAATAAAGAGAGAAACATCAATAACTTGATTTCATGGAATTTGTTAGCTTGAAGTGAAGTTCATTGCATTGCTCTGGACTTAACTGAAACACAGTTGATCCTGAAAACAATTCCTTTCCTATGAAAAGATAAAGATTCAGTAAACAACTGTGATTTTTCTAAGGAGTTTATTATTTTGAGTATTTCTTCTTAAAACTCCACCTTCTGAGGTCATGTGACAGATGAGACATTTACCTTTAAAAAAACCCAATAAAATATACGCATAGTAGAGGGTTTAAAACTGGGAAGCATTGGAAAGCACACAAAAAGACCTCAGCTAAAGATATTTCTTTTAAAACATTGTAAATTATTATAATTAGTGTTGTATTCCTTTTAAAAATAATATTTTTTGTATCTGCAATATTGCTATGTATTTGATAAACGTAATCTAGGGCAATGTCTTTGATACACATTGCAATAAATCAGTAGCTACCATTCAATGACTATTTTGGTATGGTAGCAGGGAAAAATGGATACTCCATCTGCCAGTAGAGATGGGGAAGATGTCTATCCTGGCTGAATACCCTCCCTGTGGTGCACAGAGAGGTGGAGTTGGTTGTACCTCTGCAGAACGAACAGAAATGAAGTAGTTGGGACCCTTCCACATCTATGTCTACAGCATGAGGTAATAGATAAGTCACCTAACCCCCTGTTCAAGAAGGCAGGTGAATACCAGTGAAAACTCTTTCACATCTGCAAGAGTGTTGAATGAGCTAGTTAGCTCCAGAAGTAAGTGCAGTTATAAGCTGGCCTTTCCGATAGGAGTGGGTTGCTGGGAGCTGATTAATGATATTTTCCTCTCTGTGCTGTCTTGGAAGGGGGAATGACCTCTGGCAATTAGGATGCACAGCTCTTGGTGGACGTTTTTGGTAGGGATGCTTTTATTACAAATCAATAAATGAAAACCCTAGGGAAAAGAGATCAAGAGGCTGCTGCTGGTGAAGTGTTATTTATCTTCTCCAGGAAATGGATTCTACCTGTTAGCTTTCACAGGAACCAAAGCACTTGTTTAATACTTGGTAACTGCTTATGTGCTTTCTTGAGTTGGAACTTTAATTTCTTTGCATAGTGGGAATAGTAACAATTATAACTTCTGTCTCCTTGAGTTAATGAGGATTCATGAAGCAGATTTTGTGAATATGTTAGAAAAATGCTAGGCTGCCATGTAGCAGACAGATTGCTATGAGAGCTAGTAAGCGTGTATTTTGAAGAACTGTTTAGAACAAATAACTCTTACTTGTGCATAATCTTCATATTGACAGGCAAATGTCAAACTGTATAGAAACCTCAGAACATTTTCAGGGTTGACATCTTTTTTAAGTCCTTATAAAGCAATGAGGAAAACAAGCTGATTTTGATATGTGGAATTTCTGCAGGGGGAGAAAGGGAGATTGTTGTCATCTGAGCAGCTTGATAACTTCATTTGTCAGTAAAGAAAGATGCTGAAAGTTAGAAACTTTGACGGGGATTGAACAAGGTACTTGCCAGAATAAGAAATACTGTGTGTGGAGTATTCCAGTGATTCATACTGAAATGCCTATGCCTTTCTTGAACAAAGCACAGGAATCTGTTTAAACTCTTTAAGAACAGATTATGAAGAGCTTAAGAACTTAAGCTATTAATAAATAATCATGTATTTGGCTTAACACGGGTGTAGACTGTGCACAGTGAATCATTGGTGCGGCTGGCTTTTTCATGGCTGTATGAGCTTACGAACCACCCTTCTGCAACAAGCATGACTTGGCATAGGGGAAAGGTTCAGTGGCATGGTATGGTGGTCAAGAAAAGCTCAGGTTCACTGCTGCTTATGGTGACAGGTTTTTTTTCTTTTAGAAGCTACTTCCTCTCACATCAGCAAAATAGCACTGACAACTGTGATAGACATTGCCATGGAGTTTGACGTTGGGCAAGGCCTAGGTGCCCCCATCCCTAGCCAGCTAGCTCTTTTTGTGATAAGGGCTAGATGATTCCACCCGGTGTTGAGCTCAGGACTGAGTCGGAGCTGAGACCTGTACTTGCCATCTGTTATGACAGTACCAATCAGCAGTATGTCATAGCAGTTTGTTGGTAGCACCAAGTTCCCATTGGCATTACTAGAAAAGTGATGGCATGCCTGGCTTATAAATAAGGTCATGGTGTATCACGTGCCTCTCCTTCCTGTTACATTTTGAGGTCTAATAACAGATCTGGTTCACAGCCTGCGTTTGTGTGGTTTAATCTGAAGTTTACCAGTTCTCAAACTGATTTCGGAAACTGCAATTTGCTACTTGATAGGCCTTATTCTAAGAAAGGGGCCACTGGACGCTGAGAGATTCAGCACCTAAACATAAGTATCTAATGCCGTGTGTACTCCATCTTGGACTGTCCTGCCTGGCTTCCAGCTGCAGCTCCAGAAGGTTGCAGATGTCCCTGGATCCAGTGTAAAATCTGCCAGACGCAGGCAGATGTCTCAGACACCCAGTCTGTCTCAAAGGCATATGTTTAGGCTAGTGACTCACTCTTTAAGTAATAGTAATATGTACAACATTTCAAAGCAAAACAAAAATATTAATACACAGATAGCTTTCTCCTTCTTCACTGCAGTGCAATGAAGGGACAAGAGTTTTATGCAATGACTTTCATTTTTTTAGAAACACATTCTCCTCTTGAATTAAATGGATGATCTTCTATTGACTCCTATTAAGAAAGAACAGTATTTATTTGTAATTCATTAATAGGAATAGCTTCTTTTATAATAAGATATTTTTGTAGTGTGATAGAAATACTTGGCGAACTGTACAGCTTTTCTTTCCTCGATGAAATCAAAACCAGGATGACAATGAGTGAACATTTGCCCAAGAAATCTCTAATCCATGGTAGACAATTGAAATAATTTTAATGTAAGAAATGAGTTTATTGTTACTCCGTTGCAAACAGCCCACGTTGTTGTTCATAACCATATACTTTGTATTGCATTAGTCTACATTAATTTTCATCACTTTTGCACTTCTGGATAGTACTTATGACTAATTTGTAGATTATGTGGTGCCATATTGACTTAAATGGTCTATATTTTAATGCTACTATGAGCATTTTCTAGTAAAATAATTTAATTACATTGACATTTAATGCTATTACAGTGGATAATTGACTGCAGATCAAAGATGTAATACATAAGAGCTACCTGGAAGGTGCACAAAATCAATTGGCTCAGCATTAAAGTTGTTCACTATACCTCGTAAAAAGAATGCAGCCTGAGGAGCCATATTCTGATCTCTGATCATTTGGTAATCAGATTAAAGTGCAGCTCACCTATACCTTAATAATGCCCATCTTTGTCACGTCTTTTGTATGACCATCTCAAACAAAAAAGACTTCAGTCTCAGAAAGAGATGGAGAGACGCTGTCCTTATTGTGCAGAAAAAGAAGTACGTAAAAATTATTTGCCAGCAATTGGGAAGGAGTGACTTAGAACTATCTCATCAAATTCAGTGGGAAAACTAGTACTGACTGCGAGAAAGAGCTTCATCCAGGTTACCTTCATGCCAGCAGAAAGGTGTCCAGATCTCTGGAATCCTTGTTAAGATTTTTTGTTTTGTTCCAGCATCAATTTCTTGTTCAAAAGTTATTTTTTTGTTATATACTTAGTTTCCTTTGCATTATATCAAATGAAGTAGTCACAGAGGCTGTGAAATAAATTTTCACTAAGAAAACAAGTTAAGCTTGATCAGATTATGTCTGGTTACTTGAAAAAAAAGAGCAATCCATTTTTCTAACTTAACCAAAGTGCAGATGTGGTAAGCTTGGTTCTGGCTCTTTTACTCTCAGGATAAATAGAAATAAAAACAACTCAATTGGAGCATGAGAGGAACAGTTTATTATGCTATAAAAATGAACATTCAGGTTAATATTGATTACTAATTGATAAATTCCTCATACTAGTTTTCTTGTTCATCAGTCTTCTGTATATGGAGGAGTATTTTTGATTGACCTCTTCTAAGTATGTGTCCCTGTGTTGCCAGTTTTGTTTCTCACATTTCAGTATGATTCTACAAGATTCTATGTATTTTCTGAGAAGGTGATATTCCTGTTATCTCAGCTTCTGAATACCAGTAGCTACAGGTTTGATATCTTGGGCTTTCCAAATTGAAAATTATTTCCTGAAATACATTAACCCCCGTTCTGATTTTTCTGACTTTGGGAACTCATGTCCACCCTGCAGAAAATACCCTTAGTTTACACACCTCCTGTTATGCATGTAAATGAGGCCTGAGCTATATGTGCCTAGCTCTTCACAGATCAGATGATTCTGGCAGCCATGGCAAAACAGAAGCACAAACCTTGCATCCTTGTAATGCACTTAGGTGGGTAAACTAGAAGTGATTATGATCTGGGTAACAACTGTTCACAGACTTTAGGGATGAAGAAAGTCAAAGGGTTGGCAGCTTATGCCAGCCCTCCAAGTTGGAGAACAATACATAGCCGAGATGGTAGCACATCCACAAGCATCCAACATCTTCCAGAAGGCTGAGCCTGAGGTGAAGCCACTACATGTAAAGGCCACGCCACCAGCTGCATTCGGACACATTGAGCACCTAGACTTGGGTTCCTCCGAGTCCGTAGTGTTGGTTACAAGTTGACTGGAGAGGCAGGAGCCTTGCTGGGTGTGAGGCTGTCTGTAGAGACTGTGCGAATGTCAGAGCATTGAAATCTTAGGATAAAAGGCACTATATTCACCCAGTATATCCATCCCATTTAGTAAATAAATCTTAGACTTGGCAACTAAGTGGTACGTAACTAAGTGGTTCTTGCAGATACTCCACCCTAAATTTCCCTGTAATACCCACAAGTATCAAAACAGGGCAAGTCAACCAGATCCAGAAGGATTTCAGTACTCTTGCCAACTTTTCTACTTTTTTCTACTGGGAAGAATTGGCACCATGAACCCCTTTATATCCTGTATGTAGGGGTTTTTTTGAGACTCTTCCCTGTGCTACAGAAACCCAAGGAAAATTCTCCATGCTAAAATTCAAAGACACTTCTCTTTAAGCCATGCAAGGAGTCAGTTGGGATCTTAATGGAAGTAGATAACGGAATTTCAAGCAAGCATCATAGGGATTCCTGAACAACCATTTATTGACCTGTGACTTCATGATGCTTCTTTTGACACTCCTATATTTGTTTACCTTTACCCTGCTTAGCAATTTTTCAAATGATTAAGAATGTAATAGTATTTAGAGCCTCTGTCATCTGATCTGCTGCTTTGCTGTTCCTACTGACCTACTCACATGATGTCAACCTGGAGAGGAAACTTTTAAAGAGCAGCTTCTGATGGTACCTATGAGGGAGGCAGCAGTCCTTTGAAAAAGGGATCATCTATACTTGCCCTACCAAACCCTATGTACTAGAAAGGGCTGGAGATTTCACCTTCTTTCTCTTCTTTTAAAAAATATAGTATGACAGGGTATTGTTTAAAAGTCCAGTATAATAAAAACCTTACGGCCATCATCTGTAATAAATAAGTGGGCACGTTCCATTCCTTTTCATTTCCTCTGCTAATTTTTTTTTTCTTTTTTTCATATTTAGCCTAGATTGGTTTTGCCATTATTTCTTCTTTTGGTTCACCGAAGTCTGCAGTTTTTTGTGTGAAGAGCAGATTTGGTAACTCGCTTAAAATTACTAATTTCTTGATTCAGTTATTTGCTTACAAGGGTTGTTAAGGCAGGACACGCACAAAACAGATTGCTCTCCCATTTGAGCTTTCACGGAATATGCTTTGGGTGTGAAATGAATTATTTTCTTTTTGACTAGAAAAAATGCCTTTTTTTGATTAATCTAAAGGGTTCATTTTTATGTATTCTACTAAAGAAATTATTTTAAAAAGCCATTCTTTACCTCTCTGCTAATAGTTCTCTTCCAAAGCAATGTGATTAGATTCTCATTACTCCTTAAAACAAAACAAAAAGCACTTTATTTTTGAATGAAGGTTTTTTTGTCTTAGAAGAAAATGTTCATAAGAGGACCTTCTGTAGTGTAGAAAAATTGCTCCCAAACCAAGTGGTGCAAGTACTTCTGATCAGTTTCCCCCTGTAGGAGAGCTCTTGCCCACAAGCAACTTGCTGAATTCCATGAAGCTTCGATAAACCTGGTTCAGTGTAAATTGGATAAAATGACATCAGTAAGATTTACATGAAGTTGAAAGTGTCTGGAATTCTGGGAAAGTACATGTGCAGAAATCGGAACTGATTTGACCTGAATACATCACTCTTGTTAACTTGAGTATGCATTATGGAATCATTATTCAAGACGTTCATGTTCAAAACGTTTACAATTTGGAGAAAATTTTCCTGACAGAGCAAATAATTGACTGATAAGTACTTACACTTTTGACCGTATCCATTCTTACTATAACCCCACTGAACTTTCACCAAGTCTGAAAGGCAGCAAAATGTTCATTAATAATTATGTCGGTACAGAAGGGAACTTTGTAAGAATTTTAAATGTTTTTATAAATGGATCAATAATTAATTATTTTTCTAGGAGGTGTTCTAATGCTTATTGTTACAGCATTTGAGACTAAAAGAAGAAAATACAGGCCACAACAGGAATGAACTGAGTTTATTAAAGGGCAAAAAAATACATATTTTGGATGCCCAAAACAGGCCTTACTGCTAAAGTGAAAAATTAGATGTGTAAGGGTGTCTGCCTTTATTCTCTACGCAATCTCCTTTCCTGTATTGCCCCCAGATAAAGTACAGTAAAGACTCTGTCTGCGCTGGGAGAGATTCTGTGAAGACAGCAAATCTTCCCAGATTGTTATCTCACTAAAATTGAATTAAATTACCCCTGTAAGTATGGATACCACAGTGCTTGGGGAGAGGCATTGTCTGGTTGCAGCCCTCCCCTAGGAGAAACGTTTCTGCTGCAGACACGTATGTTCCTGAAGTAACTGGTAGGGCTTGGTTGGACTTGGCAAGTGTCAGATGTGTCAGGTGGGTTTTTTTGTTTATTTGGTTGGGGGTTTTTTACGGACTGAGAGGGTATTCTTTTTTTCCCCCATTCTGCTGTATGTAGAGGACTTAATAGGATGAAAGAGGTATTGCTTTACTAATAATGCAGTGTCAGTCTATTTGGATTACAGCTACGCTGGAGTTGGGGGTGGGATGGTAGGTGGGTGGGCATGACGCCTGAGCGAGTAGGGGTCTGCTCGCTTGGGGAGCAGCTGTGGTAGTAACGTTGCAGCAGCACATCAGTCACCCCAGTAAATACTTGAGGTCCTTTCTGGGCTTGCACAGGTCATGTCAGAGCTTACATGAACATGATTTTATTGCTGCCGAAATGTCAGTCGGAGTTGGCTTGAGCCCGCCTGTCTGAACTGCTGGTGCCCCTCCTCACCCGGAGCTCGTGAGGAGGTCACTAGGTTTTGTCATAGGCTCATTGTTTCAGTAAAAGAAGTAAAAATTCTTTACACTTCTATATTAGTTGCCATGCATATACTTAAATACTGATTGTAGTAATGAGTTGTGTCAAAATAGATTTTGAATGAGTACTTCAGTCTGTGCTGTTACAGATGTGGAAGCTGAATTGGTTGTACAGTTTTACAGTGCTGCATGCACACCAAAACTGGCTAAGAACCATTTTTTTGATGTCCAAGCCCATCTTTCTCCTTCCATAGAGGAAAAATATTATTTTAACTAAAGAAAAAGAAAACAAAAGGCCACTTCATCCCTACATGCAGCATTTTACTTCTCTCTGATCAGCATTGGCAGCTGTTCATTTTCTGCCTGAGTGAATTCAGAAGTCATTTACCTTACAAGTGATGAATGCTGTATGATACCCGCTTGTCTGTATCTTACTAGCGTTTAGTCTCAGCCTGACAAAACCCTTTTATTTCTTTCTGGATCTGCTAGTAATGTTTCATTGAACTAATTATTTATCATGTTTCTGAATTGGGTCAGAAAGCCAATCATCTAATAGAAACAGCAACTTTGTTGTGCCACACTCAGATGAATTCAGGAGGGAAGGAATAAGCAATGCAATGATGTCACTGTTACCGGAGAAGGGGCTTTCAGATTCAAGCAGCGAGTATTACTAGACAACAAGTTGTCTTCTCCAAAACAGATTAACTTTTATTGCACTGCAATTTATTCACTTACCATCTTATTTCCATTTTGGATGTACTCCTCAGTCCATAAGGATGCCTTTTTTTGCCGATGTTTTTCCACTTGGGCTCAACAAATACAAATTAAACACAGTAATTTTGAGAGAGAAAAATGAGGGTTACTGTTTATGTAAAAGTTAAGGAGAATACTGGTTTTCTTGCTGTTTTTCTTTTTAAGTGAAAATTTGCAAGGCTGAATCAGACTATCTCAACTTAATTTCATTTTGATTGCTGTTTTGTGTAGTGTATGTAAGACTACAAACTATGGCTGTGAATGTTAGTTACAAAGTAGTAGTGAGTAGCACCTCCAGTAAATGTGTTACACATAAATGGATTAAAAATGTGCATGTTCAGGTTTTGTACTTAGTAATAGCTGCTCATCTGTAATGCTTTAGAAGATAACACATGCAAACACTGACTAATAAATACAGCCAGTGCTGTGGAGCCAGCACTCTTCAATACTGCCACCGCTGTAAGGAGAAAAGTAGTGTTATCAATAGCCCAGAAGAGTAATAAAACTGTATAGTATCTTGAGTAAACGTTTTCTTCTTCATTGTATTTGCAGACATGTGGTCCTACTATCTGAAATTGAAGGATTTTAAGCAATGAAAACAGCTGTTTGTCAAGAGGGTGGGAGAACATATTACACAGTCACTACACGAGGGGCAGATTTTAGTACAAACGGACATGACTTCACCGGTGACAAGAAATGCACATAAAATTTATTCTAGCTGAGAGTGTATCTTTTTCCTTTTCCCCCTCTGTCAAGTGAAAAGGGTTTTATTCAGAAAGAATGTATAGTATACATAGCATTTACATGCAATGTTTTTTAGCCTCTGAAGGAAATTAGGTCAAAAGCTGAATTTTAGAGAAGTCACAAGCCAACATTTTTGATTGTTTGAATCTTAAACCAAATGTGTATTTATGTATGAACCAGTAAGGATGTAATAAAGCATATGACCTGGTATATTCAGAATATGTTTCTCTCTGAAAGGTTTAAGAGCAATGTGTGCTAACCTGTTGGAGGAATTTAACAGAAAGGCTCTTGCCAGGTGTTGCTCAGTTGGTTTTGAAGCAGCTGCTTCAGGGAAGTTGGATCTTGATGACAAAGTTTGCTTTTAAAACAACTTTTTTTCTGGATCCTGCTAGAAATCGCTGACCTCAAGAATGAACTGTTCCAGCCTTAGTTCCCATCAGTATGTGCATTGTACTAGCAGAATAACGCATTTACATAGCATCAGGCTTGCAGGCTTTTGGAGGTAACTGCAGCTACAGGCTTGGGGAGAGCAAACATAATGGTTTAGGTTCTCCTTCCAGGCACCCATGTACAGAAATACTAGCTTCGGTTTTGGCTNTAAAAAAAAAAAGTCTTTCATTTAGAGGTGTATGAAAGAAGAGCCAGTGTAAGCATGATGACAAGGGTTCAAAAGGGGCATTAATTATGAAGGGAATAACTTGGTATGTGAGGCTCATATATTACAGATTTTTGTGAGGTGTGATCGCATTAACAAGGTTAAGAGGATATTAAAAAGGAGAATTAGGTTTTCTTTTACTTTTTCAGGGTATTTTCTCCCCTTGTGAAACTCTATCAGATGGCCAGAAGTGGGCAAGTGATGCGTTTTTGGCATACAGGTGTTTTTTGCAGGAGATGCAAACCAGTGAGCTGTACTATCAGTCTTGCTCCTGTTATCAGTCTGATTATTCCCAACATAAGAACCAAGCACCCTCAGGGTTGGTGCGTGCTTTCAATGATGCTTTCTCAGATATTTAAGTCTAGAAAGTATTGGGAAGACTTTTGGATTGGGTGGGGGAACAGCTTTCAGATTGCTTCTTCCTGCACAAAATATCTTGCTTGGGATGGTTAGCAGACTCAAACAGTATGTCTGGGTGTAAGTCAGCTCTTTCTGGGGAATGGAAGCCATTAGAACTGAATGCAGATGGGGGAAAGTCCTGTTTTATGTCCTGAATATTTAATGTATTAGCCTCTATTTGGGTTTTTTAGGTTTCTTACCATTCTGGGGGTTTTTTTTGTTGTTGTTGTTTGTTTCAACTCTTTCAGCACATCACACAGAGGATACCAGTAAATTGGCGCTATGTTAAAGTCGCACAAAGTTATGGCATCAGATTGTACCTGAAAAGCTCATTATTCTCATTGTATATGCCAGTGCCTTTAACTGTGCTTACTTCTTTGCTCCAAAGTCATTGGGATTTCGTCATAAATTTCTCTTTAGTTTAATGGAGTTTAGTTTATGCTGTTGGGTATATTCTGTAATCTTGCTGTCTGGTTCAGAGCTCAAATAATTCAAAAAGGTGTATTTGACAATATTGATCATTGAAATGACTTCCTATTACGTCGTTTTCCTTCTAAAAGGCAACTGTTAATTATGCCTTTTTTCTCTCTTAGGTTTTTATTAATTCAGAACTCATTATCCTTTTCTCCTTCTGAATAATCTCTCACAAAAGGTTGTGGTGAACATTAAATAAAAAAAATAATCAATTCTGAATGTACCTACGGACTCCCATTTGTGTACCATTTAAAAATGCCTTGAAAGAATAGGTTACAAACTGTAAGCTTTCTTTATAAAGCCACAGTCCTCTGGTTTATTCAGTCTGTATTTACCACACTACTGCCTTGTCCTACCTTTACCTAATGCTTTAGGGCTGGTCCTGCAGGTTGCTGGCTGAAGTTACCTTGAAGACTCTTTGTGACTGTACTGGCGTGTTGCCAGTCCTGGTGCTAAGCAGAGCTCTGCTTCATGGCTTGGGGAGCATTTGAACCCTTAGCTCTTTGGTGGGGCATTGAGACTTAATTTTATGTTTGTTTTGGAAGATGGATCATCTGGGAATAGCTTGCCTTGCGCCTTATGATTAACAGCTTTTTTTTCTTGGCTCTGCTCCTTTTCCTTTATAGTCTTCAGGCACTCACAAACTGTCTGGCCCTGGGCATTTAATTTTCCAAGCTGTTGTGTAGATTTGTGTCTCTGACATCATGCTGTAATTTCCTTTTAAGTTTGGACAATCATCTTGTAAATAAAGTCATCTAAATCATTTAACTCTTGATGCCTTTCATTTCTGCTTTTATCCTTTAATAGCTAGTCTACAAAGGACTGATTTTCATCCAGGCATTTTGTTTCCCAGCTGACTTAGACCCAGACCCATATGCCGTACACCAGCCTCAATACTAAGCAATCACTTATGTTTTCTTTAATGAAATAATGAAACATTATTAATGAAATGAACAATAAAATAAACAAGAAAGTGCTAGCATCCTGTTACTTAGGCAGGATGATGATGATGAGATTTGGTCGCCATGAACTTGAGTCCAGATTGTTATCTACAGCTCCTTTAAATAACCATCCCAGAATAATGGTTAAGAAATCTGGTCCTTCTCATCCTGTCATGCACCAGTAGACATTTTCTCATCATTGAATCGTCTGGGTTGGAAGGGACCTTTTAAGATAGAGTCCAACCATCAACCTAACACTGCCAAAATCATCACTAAACCATGTCCCTCAGCATCATGTCTACCTGTCTTTTAAATACCTCCAGGGGTGGTGATTCCACCACTTCCCTGGCAGCCTGTTCCAATGTTTGACAACCCTTTTGGTGAAGAAATTTTTCCTAATATCCAATCTAAACCTCCCCTGGTGTAACTTGAGGCCATTTCCTCTTGTTCTATTGCTTGTTACGTGGGAGAAGAGACTGACCCCCACCTCACTACAACCTCCTTCCAGGTAGTTGTAGAGAGTGATAAGGTCTCCCCTCAGCCTCCTTTTCTCCAGACTAAACAACCCCAGTTCCCTTAGCTGCTCCTCATAAGACTTGTTTTCCAGACCCCTCAGCAGCTTCACTGCCCTTCTCTGGACACACTCCAGAATGTCGATGTCTTTCTTGTAGTGAGGGGCCCAAAAGTGTTCATATCATTGACTTGTGCATAAGTTACCCTTGCCATATTTGGTGCCATGCCACCATGGCACATTTTTGAGCTAAATGGTAATACATAGTTGGAGCCTGGTTATAGCTGGCAAATCTGGTTATTTCCCCTGCTGTCACAGGCATCTGATTCTTGCTAGATGATACCTCTAACTACTCACGTCTGCTGACATCATCAACAGTATTAGTGCCTAAGCCCTTCATAAAGCCTGTGAAAACAGTTTCTGTTCTTTTGCATTATAAGTCATTTTTACCATGCCAAAGCCTACACCAGAACTTGTCTGTGCACATTTGGCCTTTCTGTACTTCTATAGTGGGGGAGATGGGGTTAAACACATTTTATGTATCTTATGGTCTTTGTGTGCATGTTCTTCAGTGGTCCTTTATTGTTCTTGGGACACGCTCTGGCTAGCTCAATCACAGGAGCACAAGTGGAGATGCTGAAAGAGACCTTGTGACTCAAGCCTGGGCAAACTCTACCCTGTCCAGAGAGCGAACATAACAGAACATCTTCTTTACCTCTTCCTCCTTTTCTGGAGATCTCTAGACTGGAGAGAGAGAGCAAGAATACCCTTGACATGTTGTGTATCAAAACAGGAGAGCAGGCAGATTGTCAAGTGTCTTATCCCCACCACAGGTAGAAGATATGCCAGCATGAATTCATGGGAGTTACTGGGATGAATACTGACTTACTGAAAAGAGTTTTCCTGCACGCTAGTTGTCACATCATCCTTTCCCACTTGCCTAGCATTATTTCTAGCCCACAGCTTTTGTCTGCCCTTTGTTTCCATTCTTGTATCCTTTAAAAAACCATGCATTTGTAAACCATTCTGTAACTATCAAGCATGATTTTGATTTTTAGAGGATTTATTGTAGCACTAGTGATTTCTGCTGTGTTGTTTTGATCTTGCTTGTAGTTTTAGTTATGAGATTAATAAGCAGCAGCTTCCATTGCTAGATATTTTATAGGTATTTATGGATGCTATAGCTGTATCTTCTCTGTTTAGCTCCTTTTAACCAACCTCCTGAAAGCTTTAAAGGTTTAAAATTTAGCCATTTGAAATTCATCAGAGCTGCTTGTCCTTAATGATTGTTGTCTATTAGTTTTTCACACACAATTACATACTCACTGCAATTGCAATACAGTCCTTCTCCTGCATTATCTTCGAAAGAAAATGCTACAGTTTCTACATATTGCACAAGATGCAATTGAGAACAGTTTTCTTTCTTTTATGCTGCAGAATTCTCATAAAGAGTCAATATTTTTCTTTAAATTGCCTTTGGTAAGTTCTTTAAATGCCTGATTCAGGGAAAGATGACATAAGAGAGGTTTGATAAGGTTTATTCTTCTATGTGAAGCTAATCTGTCAACAGTATATGCACAAGGTTTCCTGGAAAAGTTGCCGTTTGCTAAGTCAGTGGTATGTTTCCAGTAAGGTAAGGAATAAAGTCTCTTCAAACTGTCACTGAATGACAGGCTTTGCTTACTGTAGGCTGTGTGATGAACAGGGGGAGGTATTTTAGGCTGTGATTTTGAACATTGGCATGGTTGTGAGCAAGAAGTTTTCATGAGAGTAGCAGACTATTCCTTTTCCATTTGGTATATTCATGTTTTCGTGATAATAAATAAAATGTGTGCTTTCAAAATGGGAAGCCATTTGAATTCAACTATGTCTAAATATTTGCAGATGTCAAAATGCATTTTTCAGACCTTGAATGAAAATTGCATCAAGAAATATTTGTATGTACAAGATAATGGCTGAATGTTTAACTTTGTGAACTTAAAACTGACCAGTTCTTGCCCTCTGTAGCTTAATAGATTGAAAAATGAAATATTTTTTTATTACTTCTTAAAATTCACTCATATACTCAGAATAGGTTCCTATACTAACTATTTAAGTAACTGAAGCATTTACATTTAAATCATCGGTAGTTCCCTCTTGTTAAAAATTCTAGGAACAGTATCTGAACTTAAATTCTCTAGTGAAAAAAAACAAAACACCTGTGTACCCAGCTATGTATTACAGGTTGGGGGCTGTAAAACAAATAATATCTTGCAAAGATTTGATTTGGTATGTGCAAGTTAGCTAGTAGCTGCTCTGTATTATGCTGATCTACCCTTGGCTGAGAAACACAGCGCTGGCTTAATCGAATCTCTGTACTAATTCTGTTCTTGAGTTGGTCAACTGCAGACAAGGACCAAGGTGAAAGGCTTTGAAGCTGATGATGTTTGTTTAATTACCTTAAGATTCACTGCTTTCCCTCTTCTTAATTAAGCTAAAGTAATAATGAAATCTGTTTGACAAATGTACTGTAAAAGTCATCAGTTTGTTGTTCGTCTGTTTGATAAGTGGGCAGGTAGAGACTAATTCGTTTCAGTCCTTTTGCTAGTTCTCAGAAATGAAAGAAGGAAGAAAGAGGTTATTTAGAAAGATGTTTTAGAGTGCCCTTATTACTACCACAATTTTTGTAGAAAAGGGACTGTATAGAATGGATTTTGAAAGGTCCAACCAGCTAGCCAAAAAGAAAGTCCCCATAACCTAAGAAGCAATCTGAATTTCCCCTGCTCTCGCTGTCCATGAGACATCAGAATATTTTTACAGGTTGAGGACTTCAGCTCCTCTGGGATGTTAGAAAAGAGCGATGGAATGATGTCTGCAGACAAGTAAAACCACAGTTTCCCAATATTTGATTTTTCTTGCTAGTTGGTATGAGGATATTGCTTAATATGTTATATGCACATGGTACTAAATGTCACTATGTGGTGTTTAATATTTAGATTGACTGAAGAAAGTCAGGGAGCCAAATCAAACAGTTTCCTTTCCGAGTGTTACTGTGACATCAATATTAAAATCCAACTTGTGCCTTGTTAACGAGGAGGTGATTCCTGTGGGAGCTTCCTTATAGCCAGGCACTCTACAATACTTTTCAGGATGCAAGATGGTGCTAGATCATGAACCATGAAAGTATAAATATACAAAGCATGCACTGATGTTAGTTTTCACACTTAGGTGCATACTTTTGCTACAGTGAAGTACTATTGGACTAAACAAATTAAATTGACAGGAGATCTATAGTGAAACCCATGTAAATATTTACTGTGATCATTGAACCTGTCATTTCCTTGTGGAAGTCTCTATGAATGGCTTAAGGGTAAATATATTAGTAGGTGGGGAATAACCAGGAAGATTTAAAGTCATTGTGACCTTAAGTATCTAAAGGAGTAGCAGCAGTTTAGTAGAATGTAAAAGATAAACAGGATTAGAAGACTTTAAAACGTATAAACATTCACGTTTGGATTTTGCAGCCTTTGTCCCTAGCATGGATACAGAGCATTAGGCTTGTGCAAGATGAATGGGCAGGATGTTTCTTGTTGTGATTCATTTATAAATGGTAATGAATACTGTATCAGATTCTAGAGTCCTGCTTATTTCTGTATCTGATCTTGCTAAATAAATGTTTTATTAAGAAACAGATATTTAGAAAAATGACCTTGTCCCTGTTTTACTCTGCTGGATTGGCTGTTTACCATTTATTTACTGTGGTGTTATGGATCAGCTAGGTTATGTAGCTGTTAACGGGTTGGTCCAGTCTGGAGTTTTACAAGTCCTTGCTGATTTTGTAGTCATAAACGTATTATTTAAGGTAAGTCTTCCTGGGCTAGGAGAAAGGTGCATCAGACCTTAGGAATTCCAGAAGCAAAGCAGAGAGAATGCGACTTAGATCTGAGACACAATTATGAAGTTCCTTCAGTTTCGCTCCAGCTTTTTTCCAGGTCTGGATTGCTACTTTCTCCATACTGTGGATCAGGCTGCATTCCTGCTCCAGTTGTAATGGTAGGCTGGAAGAAACATCTGCTAAGGACTGTTCTCTACCTTGCATTGTTAATGGCAATGAAGACAGGCTGTTTCATTGCTGGTGTTGACTTTCATGAGTAAATGATGTTGATTGTGATTTGGCCCCAGGTAAACAGACGTTTGCATGAGTATGTCCTGAAGACAGAACTATCAATAGACGTTTATTAGCATGGAAAAAAAATCTGACTCACTTGACCTATTTGGAGCAAATGCTTTGGAGTACTTGCTTGTAATGTTCACCCAAATCTATCTACCCAGGCTATGTGCTTGTGTACTTCTACAGTCTCTATAACTTCAGCTTCTATGCTACTAAAATATCCAAAATAAATATAAATCATCTGCTGTGTCACTTCCAGTATTTCAAAAATTCTCTTCTGTTTTTATCTTAGATATCTGATTGCACTAACTGTCTTTGAAAGACTAGACTTTTTTTCGTCCACTGGTGTTTCGAAAGCATCCAAGTGACCCTGGAATCCTGCTGGGGAAAAATGGCATTTTCCCAGCAAGGTACAGTGTTCTTAGGGGACCCATACAGGATACGTGCTCTTTCATCTCCCTCTTAAGAAAGTTAGGCCTATAATTTATAGAGCTACTCAGGGTTTTGTTTTTCCTATTTTTTTCCTTTTTCTTTTCTGACAATATATTTCTTGTTCTGAGAAAACAGAACATTGTCTCAATTCTTCCTGCTTCAACAGAGCAAGGCTGTCTTTTCAAGGACAGATCATTAATTCTTGGTGTATCCTGTTAAATTTTGCATGCCAATATTATCGAGCTCTCCAACAGAGATGTTTTGGAATCCTTTTCTCAACTACTCTGTAGCCCTCAGGAATTATTTTCTTCCATATGATTCATTTGTTGTTGCTGGTTTGTGGGGTTTTGTGGGTTTTTGTTGTTGTTGTTGTTGTTTTTTTGTTGTTGTTGTCGTGGTTTTGTTTTCTCCTACTGCAGTATGCATTTTAATCAGTCTTACTTCTCTAGAGAATCGTAGCTCCCATTCCTCCCCAGGTTTAGCTACCTAGAAGCTTTCAACAAATTTTTGATTCCTAGAGCAGACTGTTTCCTATATGCACTTACTATTTCATAGCTGTAAGTCATCCAAGCCATAACCTTGCAAGTGATTTCCCAGATATAGCTACCAAACAAAAGTGTTCTTGTTGTTGAAGGCACATGGCTCTTCAAACCAGATGGTTATGAGGAGGAGGAGGAGTTAACCAGTTCAGTAGCTTGAACCATGCGGTCGTGCTGTAGAGTGCCTGATGTCATCCTTTTTAGTATTACTTGAAAACCTTTGGAGAGAAGCATGCACAATAGAACAGAGAATAATGAAAGACAGAGATTGAAGCAGCTGTTCCTGAAAAGTTCTGGACCATCTTCCTCTTGTCCTGTTTTTCCTTTCATCTTTATGTGCAGAGTTGTGAGTGAGAACAGTTGTTTAAATGGTTCGTATGTGCTTTTGTTCACAGTTCTATTACTGAAACAACTTTAGATTCATGCTTTTCAGTGTCTGAATTTCCAGGGTCTCTGAACACATGTGGTTCTTGCTGCCTTCAGCTTTGCAGTTAGAAGCACTGAACTTTAACCATACGATTGTTTAGGCCTCCTATATTTTTCCCAATCTTCTTTATTCTTATTTCTTTTACTTAAATTAGTAGAGTAGTAAATTTTTTTTTTCAGTTAACTATTTATTTTAACATATTTGAGGAGTTTTATTATACTTGCTCAAAGTCAAATTCTCCTTTCTGCAAAGAGCAAATGAAACATGATAATGCTATTTAAATTATTTTATGTCCTGTTCAGAGATGCTTAGATTTCAGCATAATCTCCTGCACATAAGGGGAATTTAGTCTGGCAGGACACAGAAGACAAACTGGTTTCATTTTGCTTTGCAATGAGTAGTCTGAACATGCGCTCATGTATATTTTCTTGTTTCCGCAAGAGGTCAATGTTGGAAGCATTTGCTCATTTCTGATGCTAACTCAGTCTTGCCATGGATCTTATAGAAAATGGTGCTTCTGTAAAGTCCTATAGATGTGTGTCTTTACGAGAATCTCAGCTGTTGTTTAAAGGCGGGTGTTTGTGTATCACTCTCATTATGTTGGAAGCAAATTTGGAAACTTGAGCCCTGCTGTCCAGAAAACTCCAAACAAATATGCAAATATGTTTTTCATTCAGTCTTGTAATTGGGGGGTGTGGTTCATGATTTCTTAATGTTTGAGTTACTATACTTATTCTGTCTTGTAAACAGAACCTAAATAGTGAAGAGTCTTCATTGGTGAATTTCTACTGTATAGAGTTAGGTTTATAAAAGACTGTCAGAGTCCAAAAAAATCTTTGCTTACTGGTGTAACTTTCTATAATCAACCACTGACTGAGGTTATGAATAAGTGCTAATTGTAATGGCACTAGAAATACTGGCAAGAATGAAGAGAAAGCAGTGGTTCACCCAAACTTACTCTTCTCTCTGGTTCCATACACACACCAAATTAGAAATTTTGCTGCATTCAAGAGTCTCTGCTTGGGCTGTATCACTGATGCTTTGTTCCAGTAGTGTAAAATTGTGCTTTTATTCCTTCAGTCTGAATGAAAAGATGCATTTATAGAACAACTTGAAGTTGTGGAACTGCATTCTGAATTGGATACCAAAGCTAGATGGCCGATGTCTAAATTAGTGTTTATCTCACACTGCCAGAATTTTACAGCCATTGCTGTCCTTTATAGTTTTCTGGACCTTGATAGTCCATACTTAGATTTTCAAAATAATTACATTATAGCTTATATCTGTACATAAAGCTATGATGGTTGCTTATCCATTGTGTAAATGAGTTAAACTTCTTCTCAAGACGATGTTCTGAGGGTCTTATAGACACAAAGAAATCCAGGTTCTCGTTACTGTTTTTGTAAAATGTGTGGCTGCACCAAAGAAAATGCCAGATTTTGTTCTGGTCTGAGTAGCTGCAATGGGCTCTAGACCTGCCATTAGATGGGTGAAATTCACCTTAAGATTTTACGTACTCTATGTGTATTAATTATTCTTTTTTCATTACGTTGGTAAACTATTTCCTCAGCTATATTATTTTTCTTTGGGTTGGAGGGAACCATATTTATTAGGTGATGCAAGTTCTAGAATTTGCCTGTGTACTTTATAGATCTGAAAATCTGCCTTTCGCCTCTCAGGTGTCATCAAACTCAGGTCCTTGGTATCAGGGGAACTGCTAAGATGCCTTTTCCCTGGTTGCCCCCAGCATCTTTAAAATAGCTTTATACTTTTCTTTTATTCCCCCATCCTTGCTATTGTGTTTCTTTTCAGACATCTTTTCTCTTGACTAATTGTGGGTAGAGCTCCCACCCTTCTTTTTATACAGACCTCTGGTTTTGTACCTCTTGGGAAACTCTAATTTCTTAAATTTCTATCTCCTCTGTTTTTTGTCTTTTTTTCTTTAAATCTGGTGTCCAGAAATATAGCTCAAGGGATAGTTCTCCTAGGCTGGTATAGCAAAACATCTGCTTCTGTGTTTATTGCAGATTCTCTCAGCAGCACAAACAGCTAGGCACTTAGAGATAATGAAATGAAGGCTCTGAGTCTGCAGCTAATGACAAAGTTGCAGAATTTGCATTTTTTTCTTGTGTCTGCTTTTTTCCCAACATCCTAGATTTTTGTCTCAAGTCCCAGTTTGGATGACTTCTGGCCTCATGTAAAATATTCATTAACCAGAGTCACAAAGGTTCTGTTAAATACAACAAAGCTCTGCTGAAACTCAGTGATTCCTTTTT
>VYXH01005897.1:0-41292 GCA_013397275.1 Burhinus bistriatus | reverse complement strand
AAGAATCCAAGCAGAATATTTTTCATTTTACAGGAAAGGAGGCTAAACCTCCTGTTGCATCTTCTGCAGGTCGGCATCTTGCACTGGTGGTGCTCAGGTTGTGCAGTCACAGTTAAACCTTGAGCCCAGGACCCAGCCATACTGATGTAACCCACAGAGATGCTGCAGACACAGACTGAGGAGGCTGTTACAGCTGATCAGGATGACAGGATGAAGGATTCATATCAGGTTCTAGGTGTCAGTGTCTTCTCTTCACCCAGGCTGTAAATACCTTGCCCTTATTTGCCCTGCTTTGTTATTGACAGAGAGCAGACAGAGCTGGGGGAAGGGGATGATACGCTTGGGCAACGCCTACTCCCTATGCACTGAACCATCCTCAACTGTCAGTTACCAAACTGGGCCCACAACAGTTATTTCTCAAACCAGAAACTCAGTTTGCTTGTCTTGTTTTGAACTACAAAATTACTCAGCATTAATAATGATGTGCATAGTATTTAACTAGAGAGAGCATTAAATTAACTTTTCTTCTTGAAACCACATGTCAAATCTAACATGAAAGGCATATTTGCCTGGAGCCTAACTGGTACCAATAGCAATAACATAGCTAATTAATGTCAGCTCATAAAACTAATGACTGTTTTCTTTCCAAGTGGTAGCATCAGTTCATTTGGTGGCAAGTACAGTGTCTTTGCTTTTAGTCACTTGGCTTTGAGTTTTTTCTAAATCAGAAGTCATGTCCAGAGTTTTTGCTTTATGTTCTGCATCTGGCAGTCCCGGAAAGCTTATGTTCTCTTCAAACAAACCCAAACCAAGACTAGGCAGTTATGATTCATCCTGTATCTTTTTTTTTTTTTATTTTGTATGCTGTTGTATTTCAGTGTCACTTCTCTTTGAACCTTTTTACAACTCTAAAACCAGTATCGTTCTGTTCTCAATAATCGTTAGGGTAGATCTGTTTTATGACCATCTTGCAATTTGCATGCCTATGTCAGCGCTTACACAATGAAGGCGTTCAGAGAGAAGATCTGGAAAGTTTTTTCGAGGCATCTTATTTTGAAATTTCAGCATTTATGCAAGTGATTCCTGACCCTTGGGATGAACTCTGTTAAATTCAATTGAGTTCCTATAAAGCTAAAAATACACTTTTCTTTGCTGTGGGGCAAACGATGATGTTAAAGCTTCAGGCTCCTGGCTATACAGTTGCCAAAAGCAAAATTCCAGCTGAGTTCAGTGACATTATCCCACCTGAAACCTCAAACTGCTGTTCCATTAGCCACTGAATATTATCAGATATGCAGATGGGAAGAAAAGTAGTCATGAAGTTGTAGCAAGAGAGGGAGAAAGGAGGATGAAGAACCACTGAGCTCTTAAAAACTCAAGAGTTGTAAGGACAGGAAAACTGAGGCCTGTAAAGATATGTAAGGCGTTTGTATGTCTGCAGATGTGGAATCATTTGGTCCTTGCAGACGTGCCAAGCATTTGGCAACTGCAGTTAGAGTCAGTGGAATCACACCAAATGATTTGTTCACCTGAAAGACCCGATGTAAAGAGGCTGTGAGAATTGGAATTCCCAGCGAGGACAATAGTAAATTAAGGAAAAAAACCCCAGAGGACATTATGAGGATGTTTAATCCAGTTAGAAAGGATCATCCCTGCTGCTTCTCTCAACTATTGATCGAGGACAGTGTTGCTTTATCACAGATCCTAACCACAAATATACCCCCACAAAAAATCTAACCTGTTAAAGGGTAGGGGTGCTTTTAACCCCACCGATAGACCCAGCAGAAGGGATACATTAGAGCTTCGCTTAGCTCCACTCATCAGCCAGTTTTATAGTTGTGGTGTGTTACTGATACCCGCCCTGTCCATAGCACATGTACTGTGTGCAGTGCGGCTCCTCTCACTCAGGCCTTTGGGGATTTTGACACTGCTCTACCTTCACGTGCAGCCTCTCACTTTTCACTCCCTCTCGGTCCAGCACACGCGATCTCGGGCTGTGAATTCTCCCTAGGGAAGTCTTTCTCCATGGAAGACAGTGACGGTGTTTGCTTGCAAGCATGTTTGGCTGGCTTGACTAATCAAACCAGTTTATTTACAATTAGATGAAAATAAAATGCATGGAAAGATGAAGTCTTCCTCTTAACTAGGGTCTTACCGAGATATTTCACCATCAGTCTACTCAACCCAAGTTAATTGTTTCAAAAATTAGCTTAAGTATATGGCATAAAACTGTTCTTCTGAGAGCAGTAGCTGTAACTTTAGCTGTGAGGAGCAGAGGTGGATAGGCTTTTGGCACTGGCAAATGAGGAAATTGAGTTAAAAAGCTTCCTGTCTGTCATAAAGTGGGGGGGAAATGAAATCTGCACCACCTTTTCATTTCTGTGCTGGGTATTGCACTCCTCTAGCGTGGTATTCTCCGTTTGGCAGGTTTGTCTGTTTCTTAAGTTTATTATTAGCTGTGTAACTATTGGGGAAGAAGCATAACTGGGAGAAGCAAAGGGAAAGGAGCTTCTGAAATGTTCACAAATGAGTTACCGTTGCAAAAGTGAGCTGTTTGCCTGCCAGTCATTTTTCATTTTGTTCCTCAGAACTGAATGCCTTATTTTCATTTCACTGAATATTTCAATAAAGTCACCTTTTGGCACCAGCATTTATCATCTACGTTTTCTTCTCTGCATCATGTTTAAATCTCTCTACCTTGATTTTGTTGTTTGGCATATATTTATTTATTTACTTGTTTACTTAAAGCCTCATGCCATTAAGCAGCCTGCCGCCAAACCAATAAATGGGTAAAGAAATAAATGTGTTAAAAGAAACTGTCTGCCCTGTGATTTATGCAGAAGCAGCTGACTCTTTCAGGTACTTAAGAGCTGCATCGTAGCTTTGAAAGTGACGGGCTTGAACAGTGAATTGAGTTTCCTTCATGGAGCTGACCTCCAGGAATCTCTTCCTTTTCAACCATAAGAATAAAAACTTTTCCTAGTTTCAAAGTCTGTCTCTTTCTTTAGTTTTCTTTTCTTTTCCTAAACCTCTCTTGATAATGTTAGAAGGCTGGGACCTTAGACAAGTTGTTTTTATACCGTTTTACCATTTTACTTTCCCTTATGCTTTGGCTTTGACAGATTCGCTAAGGAACTGGAACTACCCAAGCTCGCTCACTCGATGAATCACTTTACCTTTTTGCATCTCAAGCTCTGTTCTGCTCTGTCCCTAATCATTCCTTTCACGAATGAAGAATATGGCACTAAAGATGCCAAAAAACCACGTTTCTTAAATTTAATGTGTTTTTAAAAAAAAAAAAAAGTGTATTTAAAGCTGTACTCAAGTTCAGCCTGAATGAGAAATGACCCAAAGATACTTCATAACTCTGAGTTGTGCCTTTCACAAAATGGGCTATAAGGAGAAGTAGGAAAATAAAATCAAGGGCTACTTCACTTCCACTTGCTTCTTTCATTACATTCATAAGGAAAATAGCCCTCTACTTTATTCTGTTTATCCAACTTTTGGGCAATTTGGAGCCAACATAAATAAATGAGAATTGCTGTAAGTAGAGCATCATTCAACCATTATGTAGTTATAAAATGAGCAGGAGCTAAGGACATATTCAAAATGCAGGTGCAAAAATTCGAGAGCCAGAGCAGCATTTCTATTATCTGATCTAGCTCCCCAGCCTCCTGCAAGTGCTCTGAGCTGATTCTCAGTGGAATGATTTGACTGAAAACCAATTAGAAAAATCATATATGTGCCGCAGTCCTACACAGAGGTGCAAAACACTACAAACACCAGGTAACCAGATATTGCTCTGTGATTAGACTTCCCTGCCCCAAGTCTCTAGATGTTATCTAAAAGATAGTTTTCTGGATTTATTGTCTTCAGACAGGAGTTTCTGCAGGCGACAGGCACTATGCTGGCGCCTTCAGCTGAGTTATTTTAACAGCAGAGTACTTAAGATCAGAAATAATGGTTGGTGTAATATTTTGTGTGTTGCTACTCAGGCAGCATCACCGAGCCTTGTTCTAAGATGCTGTGAACTTTCACAGTCATCCCTGAAGGAACAGGATACTGGGAGCGGGTGATGCACAGTAGCGCAGGTCTTAGCAGCATGTAGCCCAGTTAGAGCTCTGGCCGGTGCATGGAGCAAGACGTTTATAAAATGGGGCATGAAAGAAGCCTTCCCTGTAGTCATGTTGAATTGAGATGCTCAAGAGCTAACGAGGAGGAGCAGAAAAACTGAGGGTGTAGGATATGCTTAGACAGCTGCAGCTGGGCAGTGCCAATAAACTTGAGGCTAGTACTAACAACCTGAAATAGTTAAAAGCTACTAGGAGGTTGGGAGTGTTTCTCTTTGAGACCTCCTTAATGTGTGATCACTTAAAAAGTGTCATTGCAACTTATTCTTCTGCAGTGATATGGATGGAGGGTGAGTAGGTCCAAGCTTGGTCTTCACCAAGTTGAAGAATTGCCAACTACTGTTGCCATTTCTTCTAAAAATCCTCTTATGTATTTTTTCTTTAAGTGGTTTGGTGCAACATTGAGCACGCTTAGAAAACAGGACTCCAGAGAGGACTTACGAGTGCCGGGATGCTTCATATCTGAATTCGTAATATCCCAATGTGACTACCCTTGATAGTCACCCAAGCCAAGACAGAGATGAAAGGGAACACAACTTCCACTGTTTAGGGAAATGTCTGTTTCAAACTGAGATGCCTTAGGTGGCCGGGGAAGGTTAGCTAGCATTTTCTGAAATTTTTTCTTGAGCTTAGGTGTTTCAGCACATCATCAAGTGCCAGCTGAGTGAATACTGCCTTCAGTGGAAGTAACTTTCAGCTGTACTTTTCAGTGGTCTGTTTATCTCAGGTGCCCAGGCATGTGAGCGATATCTCAAATAATGTCAAAATCAGTAGCAGATGTTGTGATAGAGTCACTGTTCAACTACAACTGGTCTGAGATCACCAACACCTAAGTCTTCCCCTGTGAATACCTAAATAAACATCAGATACAATTGTTTTTTTCCTTTCCTATTTTTCCCCTTTGGGTAAACTAGAAGCCAAGAGCAGATGATGTTTGGTATTCAGTGTGTATTCCGCAGCCAATTGCTACAGTCATTGGGTTCCAAACGAGAGAATGTTTTTAATGGATTTATTGTATCTATTTTTCTTATCTAATATAACTGTCTGTCTCTTAATGCTTTTGGTAAGCTTTCAAGGATTATATCAACTTTCATGACTGCAGTGTGGGATACAAAGAGTATTCAAACTGGCTGTAAATGTACTGCTTGGAGGTCAGGAGAAATCTACTGTGGCACTGTGGAGCTCCCTTTAAGTTGATTTACTGAGCTGAGAAGTCACGAGTGGGATGCTCACTGAAAGCTAGCTGAGGTTTCTCTGCATTGCACTGTAGTTTGTGGATGCATACCTGAGCATGGGAAGTCATTTCTGCAAGATTTGTTTAGCTTGCCTTCTTTTATGATTCATTCTGTATTTTTAACACCCGCATCATAGAAAAAGAGGGCTGATCTCGCAGTAAAACAGCTCACGTCAGAAACTGAATTTGCTACGGGCTTTCTGTATGATAATTAATATGTCATTTTACCATTTGCATTTGTTTATGATATAAGCACATACACAATGTAAAAATGAAAAAATAAAAAAAAGGATATTTCTGTGCCTGAAGGATATATTGTGAATGAGTGTGGGACATTCAACTACTGTGTGGCTGAAGTCTATGAATGTATAAATGACTAATGTATATTCATGCTGTCAGTAGCAATTGAAAGGCTCCTACTCTCCTGACCACAAGAAATTGCATTCTAGTTTTTGTTCTCCTCCAGTCACTGTGGCTTTTCCACTCTACCCACAGGGAAAATGGCCTTAAGACCCACTGAAACAGAAAGGATTGCTGGAGACGAGAGTGTTCGAAGAATGTCTCTCTTTGTCCCTTTTTTCCTCCCCCCAAGTTGGCTCAATATGTTCTCTACCAAAAAGACAAAGGCTGTGATAGCATAAGCGCTACACAGACAAGGACACCTGTGACCCTGGTTTCATACCCAAGGGTGCCAGACCTGTCGGAATTACCTCTGATGATCGTTTTAATTGTACTTCCACTGCTGCGTAGTTCTAAAGGCTGACCTCCATTTTTGATCAGATTTGTCATGGTGCGAATAAGAATTACAAAAGGTATAATAAGCAAAGCAAGCCTGTCCACCTGTTTGTCTTTGCATGTTCAGGAGCCTAAAGGTAGACTCTAAAAGCCCGTCAAAACCAGTGGCTTGACCATGAGCGATTTTGGCGAGATTGGTCAAATTTGTGTATTGACAGCGGCTTTTAGTTGAAAATACTTCCTTCATCTTATATTCCTACTTTAGGAAATGCTAGCGAAGGATCTGTAGCATCTAGGAAAGGAGTTGCATTGCAAGAAAAAGAGATAAAAGATGAGATGGGAGAGTAGTAGCATTTTTGGACAACAAAGACTGTATTATCCGCACTCGGACTAACGCATTCACAGTGGCAGTCATGTCATGTGGGATGAGAGTGAAATAACCTCTAATTCAAGCAATTTCCAGGCAAAACTCCTTATGAGTGAAAATGGAGAGTAAAGAAGAATTAAGCAGCTGTGCGGCTGATGGGTTAGATGGGAACAGTGTAATGGTGATGAAAAGTATCAGCACTGCAACAGGGTTAAAAAGTATCTTGGTCTCAAAGTACTGAAGTCTCCACAGGAGCCCTGAATGGTTTCAGGGATGAAGTGAGCTCAAAGGCTGAGGTAAAGAGAGATGTTGATCTGAAGTGTCACACCACCTTTGCCTGCAAAAGAGTGGCAGAACGCTCGAGAGAGACTTAACCTAGGAGAAATAATTGATTAGGATAAAGATGGCAGTAAAAACAAAAGGTTGCAGTCTGAATTTCCTTTTGTATAGTACCATTGACATTAGTCAGGTTGTTGCAGGTGGAGATAAAGCTTTGGTTTAGGTTAGATTAAAACTATGAAGTTCACAGGCATATTTGAAGATTTATAGGGTCACACCAAGCATCGCTTTTTAACTTGAACTGCCTCTTGACATCAACTTCAGCAACAATAGTCATGTTGGTTGGCTCGCAGGAGGTTTTTGTGCTGGTCTTTTTTCCTCTACAAGTTTTTCTGGTCCTAACTTCTAGATGAAGTCTGTGTTCAGATACATTTGGTTTTGCATGGCTGGTTCAGATCAGTTTTCATGCTTTCTAAAAATCTTTGTCCTTCTTGAATCATAACTACAAATCAGGCTTTTTCTCAGCCTCATCTGAAAATATGCAACTATGCAATGTTGATGTATCTCTGAGGATGAGGATCGTGGAGGAATACGTGCGCAGTGGGGACAGTGTGGTATCCAGATACCACTGGATCAAACCACCAAGACAGGGACTTTGACATCTGCCATTTTGCAGCACCATGCTTTTCTTTCTTTGTCTCCGAATTCTTTACAGTTTCTTCAAGAAACATCAACCAAGGCTTGTCAAGCACTTTGTACTGATGATATGCTGCACTATTTCTTTTTCTCTTTGGCACTTTTACACCAGTAGCACTTCATCTCTGACAGTGATTTTTTTATGTTTGTTTGTTTGTTTTTTAGTTTGGCATACCCCTTGTTCTTGGAAATGTTGTGGCATTTTGTTTGGAAAATACAGTGGTTGTTTCTCATAAGACTGTTTTATGTTTGATTCCTAAACAGTTCATATATGCGTTTTACAAGAAGAGTTAGAGTGTTGTAATTGACTTTAGTCCGACACTTTGCGGGTGGGAAGTAGAGATACCAGAAAACAAGAATGTGCTTTTCAAGTACAATCCGTTCTGCACTTGGTTGCAATGTCTTTTGCTGGTGAAAAGCTACCGGATCCTCTCACATGGAAGAAGCTAGACATAATAAGTACAGCCTGATGTTTGGCAATTTCTTTTCTCTAACCACTGGCTCTGATTGCCTGTTTAAAAACAAACACCCTTGAGTGAAATCCTGGCATCTGACACTCTACCTTGGTGCATGTGGCTCTCAGTTATGAGAAGCAAAAGTGCATGCAGAGCCCAGGTTTGTTGAGAATTAGGTTCTGCACTTTTAATGTGTTTATTGAATCACCTGCTAACTGATGAAGAGAAGAAAAGTTATTGTGATTAATACGATAAAGGTCATGTTTACTACTACTGCCATTTTATTTATTCCACGTTCATCTTTGATTTCGCTCTGTGGACTGGATTACTTTAATCCAATATTTTTACCTTCCTGCCAGAGGTAGGTAGGAAACATTCAGTGAGATGCACTGGAAAGACAGAGAGGTGATTGAGTATGTTGTAGACATGTCATGTGACTTAAAGAGAAAGGAGACCATTCCTGGGTTTATCATCTATTGTATCCATTCCCTCTGTGTCTGGAGAGGAGTCTCACAATTTTAGGAGGCGTGAGGACCTTAGTGATAAAAGGTAAAAATGAAAAACGAGAACATCTGTTTGTTTATTGCATAAGAGAATATAACGTCTGGAGGTTAGACAGGAATGTAATTTTCTGTAACCTCTTTTCAAAGAGGCGGTAGGACAGCACATGCGCATAACTGTCTTGAAGGATCAGATGGCAGTTCTATAAACATTTTCGCATGGCTAAATTATAGCTACTTTTGGTGAATGATTATATTTATAGTCACTGAAATTTTATCACTCTTCAACTTTTCTCAGTCTTCTGTAATAAGGCAATACATGGTGAATATGGGCATGTGTCCTGCCTCACTATACACTTGAATTCATTTTGGGCTTTTAAAAATTTTCATACTACAAATAAGGTAGCTTTCCACTTTCACATCATGAAAGGAAATTGCTGAGCGATGTGGGGATTGTTTTGTGCCGTATGTTACCAGCGGTTCACTTTAGTGCCCACTGGCTTTCAGCAACACTGTCCAGGGCATTTAAAGAGATTATTATTATTTGGCAGCATCGATACTATTATGTTCTTCGATATTGCAGCTAAGTGGAAGAAAGGTTAATGAAATTATTTTCCCATTGGAAAATGCTGTTCCATCAAACTGCTCTTAATGTATTAGATTTGTTTACTTTCTCTCTGAAGATTTTAAAATTTGCGAGTTTCATGCTGCTTTAAACAACAGAGCTCTAAAATCCAAACTCCTTTGCCAAGCAGAATTTCCATTCTCTGCACATCCTAGCTTCAATTGTGGGCGAGGACTTCTGATTTCCTGCAGGCTCAAGGCAGGAGGCTAAAGATCATCAGCTGCACTAATGTCCACTGCTGGTTAATCCATTATTAGTATTATTATTTGAATCACAGCAGTGCTTAAATGCCTTAATCAAGAATGTGATCCATGTGTGCCTATGCACGCATGTATAGAAAACAGCAAATAGTTTTGATCAAATGCCTGACTGAGGAAGCGAGAGGAGAGCAGAAGTTTGGTAGGCACTACTGAGGACCACGGCGTGCGACATCAGTAAAAGGGATGTCACGAAATCCCTGGTGCTTCTCTGAAAGAATTCTCATTGAGAACGAGTTGGGTTTGTTTTTTCTGTTTTCACATTGTGACCCTACGATGCTCCTTTAAAATGTCCCCCTTTTTTACAGTCTTCTCTGTTACTGTTCTTTGTTCACTCGATTCTCATGGTGCCCCCAGTGGCTAAGGGCAGCAGGACTGACTGAAGAGGCTGGAAAGCAGAGCTATTGCATTTCTTTTAATTGCTAATCACTTCAGCTCCTGGCAGGTGGCCTAATTGCCAGAACAAAGGGAAGCTCACGAGAATCGTGGCCGTGGAACTGGCCCAGTGACTTTCAGTGAGATACATGGCTTATAGGAGCTCACAGTACATTGGGATAGTAAACATTATTGCTGCTTGAATATTCTCAGAAGACTTTGAATAACGGGTTTATTAAATGCAATTGACAGCCAACTATAACTTAAAGAAATGAAGTGAAATATGGTTAGCAATTTCCTTTCATGCTTTCTTTGGGGCAGCCAGGAGAGTAGCCAGTGTATCTGAACCAGATGCTTTCTTAACTGATGCTTTCAGTTCTCTCTTCAGGTACATAATTCTTCTTAATGTTAATGAGCTACCTGCAGATGTGAGATACGCAAGGATGTATTCCAAAAAAAGGGAGTTGTACATATTGACTCCAATTGGCTTGTTTTGTGAATATTATATTAAGTATGTTCTGTCAGGGGGCTGGAAATGTTTTCTGCATCAAGCTAAGGAACTGCAGTATTTCTGGTGTTTATTTATTTATTTTTAAATTAAAAAACTTCTCTTAACTCATTTCAATACTTGTTTTCCTTTCTGTTGTTTGAATTGCATCTGCAGCCTCTAGTAATGATCCAAAAAAGAACTAGGAGTGGAGGAAGCTCTGCTAGATATATGGGAATGTAAATTACAGAAGGAAAATTAAAAAGAAACAAAATAAAAAGCTAGTCTTGATCTTTCCTCGAGGTTAGCAGTGGGGCAGAAAGATTACAGTTTGATTGCTTGGCTTGCCTACTTGCCAAATCTAATATTAAAATCATAGGACAAAAAGGCATATATTTAAAAACTTGTTAGGTGGCAAACATAGGAAATTGGAGTTTATTGCTTGTACTGCCTTTAGCCCTACCCCCACTCCACCCTTTCTGCTGTTGTTTCTATTGTTTTGTTCTTGTCATCCTTTGAAAAAGTCTGCAATCCCCTATAACTACAGTGGTGATGGAGACGGAAAAAACAGTTTCTTCTCTGCATTGTCTCCTTATATCGTATCCGACACCGGCTTTGGTTGTGCTGAGGCTCTCCCTGGCGTAGCAGCCCCTCGGGGTGTCTGTCCCTGTAGCCATAACTGGGTAAGTGGATCCCTGCAGCTGGTACTGAACGACGAGATTCTCGATACGGCGTGTTAGGGTTGCCGGGTAGAGCTGCTGTGAAACCAGCTCCATCTAGGTTTTTAATAAGGCCAGTGAGCACAACAGAAGGATAAAAGTTACCAGTATGTGTTTTTTATTTGGTTGCCTCAATGTTATTTGTTGTTCATTTCCAGTACATATAGTTTACTGTTCTCTTCCTTTTTCCAGAATATAAATGAAGATCTCATTAAATTTAAAGCTTAGCTGTGCTGAAAAACATTACTGAAGTCAGAATCTTCACTAATATCTTTACATATGAGAAAACATTGATGCTGCCTTTGCCTGCTTTCCTTGTAGCTGCCCCAATTTAATCAAAGCATTTTATGTCTGGGAGACCTGGTTATTGTGCAAAGTGCTGTCTTCTGTGAAGTTGGGGTTTTTTTTTCAGCCTGGCACAGTTGCTGTGTGCACACAGGCACCTATTTGCTATCGCATGGGCACAGGTCGCAGTGAAACAAAGAGCTGTTTCACTCTGAATTCGTGTCCTGACCCAGAGTATTCCCATGGTGCTAACATCGGTGTAGTGGGACGACATAAAAATCATGTTCCTAGTTTACAGGCAGAGCAGCTAATTTGCATAGGCAGTTCATAGAGCTGCCCTAGATTCAGACCCTCTCCTTGATTTGAATAACTGGGGACCAAATACAGGCTGAGGACGTTAACTAACAAGACTCCTCACTGCTTCGGGCTTCCCTCTTACCAGTAAAGGCTATTGCAAAAAGAGTAAGTTCCTGGACATGCATTTACGGTGTGGAAATTTTTAATAGGATGGGGTCTCAGAGCACTGGCTAAGTGCTCAAAGAACATGTTTTGAACCTGGAAAGACAAAAGGTGCCTACGTGGAGGTGGTGCAATGCAGATGCTTCTTCCCCTGTGCCCGTTCACCTAAGTTCATGCGGGGGCAAGGTGGAGAAGAGCAGCTTTTCCCCTTCCCTTTCCCGTTCTCAAAATAGTGTCACTTCTGCAGACGTGCCTGGTGCAGTGTTTTCTGAGCTCCCCTTTAAAGGCTGTAGCTGCATTGCTGCTCGATGAAGTTGTGAACAGTAGCACCAGCGCTGAATCGGTCTGCTGATTCAGGAAGACATTTAATTCATATAAAGGAATTGTACACATTTCTGCTTGGTTACTGGAAATGGTATCTTATATTCTGCAGTAATTAGTGATGTGAATTCAGTTGCCTATTAGTGCAAATTTTTCTTTCGTCGTAGCTAATTCTTTTTTTCCTCCAGCATCACATGTGCTTTATTGCATTTCAGCATGTGAACTATGACAGTTGCATTGTTACGTTATGGATTCTACAAAAAAGTAAAGTTGACCCTTTTCAGCTCCTGGGTGCCTTGAACTTTAAGCTGTGTTTTTCATAGCTGGAAGCATAACTTTAAATAAATGAATGTGAGATTTTCCTATAGCATGACTCTAATACTTAAATTCTTAAAATAAAACGTCAGATATTATGACATTCACAATAAGATGACAGAAGTCACAAGCATAACCTAACAAGTTGTTGTTTGCTTTGGAAACTGCTCTTGTTATTTTAGGCTGTAAATTATACACCCCTACTAAGATACGATTTAGAGGAGGGCTCCATCATCGTTGCCCTATTTGAAAATGCCCCAGTTTCCCTAACTTGCTGTATACAATTATGGAATACAGTATGCTTTCGAAAGATATATTCTGTTCTCCTTAAGGAGAGAACATCTGCATGGTAAACAGTTTTGCTCAAGTGGTAACATTAACACTTTTGACTGGAGAAAGAAGACAATCTCTGTAGCTATGTTAAAGTAATCACTCTTAAAATAAGCTGTGCCTTATGAAACAAACAATTCCCTGTTATTATAAGATTTATGTGCTGGCTTAAATCAAAGCAAGCTGCCCAGGCACGTTGCAGTTCTGCGCTAATCCCATTCAAGTGGCTTATGCCAGACATAAAAATGGCTTTGCCATTGTTAGTTACTGAAGTGAAATGGAGCACTTTTGTCATACCAGGTGAATAATAGCTTATCATTCAGAAAATAATTGTCATTCTCAGGAATTGGCTACCAGTAGGTAAAATTCCTAACAGGCAGATGCAGCTAACGAATACAGTTGAATATTTTGTGTTGCCATGGTCCTCCTTAATATAATTCCCCAGGGAGAGGTGGTTTTTTGTTTTTTTTTTTTTTTTTCATGTGGAAAAATTAGCCTTTGCTCTAGTTTTGGGTGATGATTTTCTGAGAGCACTGCGAAGGCATCTCACAGCCCCTGGCAAGACTGCAATTCTCCATTATCACCTTAGATAACAGAAGAGAAGGTACTTTTGATTCATTGTCACATTCAGATAAGGAAGGAAGGAATCCTCCCCAGCAAGTGTGAATAGAACCCTGTAAACACACGGGATTAAGTACAAAGGAAAAACACAACCCTCAGAAAGGTGCTTTTGGTTGGAAGAACATTTTCACCTTTACTGACGGTTTTGGCATCTTTGCATTGCACAGCAGAGCTGTGCGTGAATAGTCATCGGCAGCATGGCTTTCTTCCCTGTAGATTTTGACTTGGAGAAGGTCCTGCAGGAACACCTTCCTTGCTCTGTCTGCTTTCCTGGTGTTTTCTCCTTTTCCTTGCAATACTACGGGCTGCACAGGAAAAACAGACTTCTGGCTGCATTGTTACTGGCTTGTACAGTACGGACGATACAAACCGATTCAGCCTTGTGTTATGCTTTTCCCCTCGCATGCAAATTGGTGAACTTTTATTGAGCATTAACCATTCTGTTAATTAGCCGCCGATCTTGTGCAGTAACAACAGTTGAAATTAGTAGAAAAGATCCAAGAGCTCTCCCTAGTCCTTCAATGTACCATCAATGTATTTCTAAGTATTTGTTTTGGTCTTGATTGTCCTGAGATATTAGCGTAAATGAGATCAGAATTGAACACACGGGCCCTAGCTGTCTTCATAATAACCGCAGTACTCTGAGTGAGCTTGTCCCATGCCCTCCATCATCCTCTGCTTCATTGCAGTTGCTGTCTCTATCGCTTCTTCCAGTAGTCTTCTACAACAAAATGAATCACCTGTACATTTTTCATGCGAATTCTAGGAATTATTCAGAGGCAAATGCCCATAGTCTGTTATCGTGCACTTGCCAACAGTCTGAAATCTGCTCACAACAGTCACCGGGAAGCCATAGTTCATTTTGCTGTCACCTAATTGCATGCACCTGCTGGTGACAGCAGTAAAATGTGATGTCTCTGACATGATGGCAGCAGATGGGGTGCTCAGAAGAGCTGCTTCCATTTTTCTTCCTAATGAGCATAGTCTTTTCTCTCCTTTTGCCTTTTCACTGTGTTGGGAAGATACAGAGATATGCTGGGAAAGATGATGGCTGTGGCAGTGGAGCTTAATGCGACACACTGCTACTTTTTTCATACTTTTCCTAATAACATGTCAATCAAATATTCATGTATGAAACTTTCTTTTTAATGGAATTAGTGAAAGAAAAGACTTTTACAAATGAAAGGCCTCACAGGAACTCAGTAACAACAGCAGTATGGTTCGCACGTGTAAAGCTACGGAAGAGGCAAGATTTATAGGGAGAACCAGTTTATCTTCTTTTCATTCCTTTTTGATGCTTATACCTAAAGAGGGGCTTTCAGTATGAAAGTTTGTCCTTCCTCCCTGCCCTTTTTTTTTGGTTGGTTTAATGGGAAGAGATTTCCTCTCCCTACAGGCCTTGTCTCTCTGCAGTCTCTCACTCGCTGGCTCTTGTGCCGATGTTTTAAAAACTGTGCCCTGGTGAACAGTAATGCATAAAGGATTTGCGCTGTCTAATGAGATAAACCCAGCATCGCCAGCTTGATACATTCCAACTGAAAATGTGCTTAATCAGAAGGGGGGGCAGTCATAAATTTTCTGACAGGCTGTTTTTGGAGGGTTAAAATGCTGATACATCAGAAACTAGCATACCTTGGAAATAAGTTCCTTTCAAGAAGTAGTTCTGAAAGAAACCATTTTTTTTCAGGAAAGGTATTTAACCAAGGCCAGGCTTGACAATTAAAAAACTAAACGTTATTTTGAACGGTGTAGTGATGCGCTATTTAAACTTGTGCTACAAAATCACTAGTGTCTTAGCAGCGCTATGCCTCACCCAGCCCTAGTCACAGACCAGGATTTCACGCTGCATAAATTCCCTGCAGTGGAATAGGAAGTCTGGGGTGGCATCCTGGTTCCAGAGTGGGCTTTTAGGAAAGTCAGCCCAAGACATCCTTCCGTGTTTCTGCTCTTCATGTTCCTGTGGAGTTGTGACCTGAACACTGGGCTGTATTTATGAGGTTAGGAGGACTTGAGGAGTAAACTGAGAATTCATAAAGTCCTCTGGCATACTGCAGCTGTGGAAGTCCAGTGGTCTTAATGGAGGTATTTGAGCTTATGTGAATAGATGACGCTGCAGACATAATTCTGCTGCATAATGCTTTAATCAGTTGTTTGCTTGTGTTGCTGTGTTTTTGCTGAATTTGATTCTATCTTATTGTTTTTCAAATAAGTGTAACAGAAATGTTCAGCTGGTGATTCCCATTGCTGAGCTGTGTTTTGCTTGGGACTTGCAAAAGCACTTAACTAACTCAGGAGCACAGCTTCCATTAATAGTCATTTAAGCACTTTGGAAATGTCTTCTCAACATTCAGTCCATAATTCTCCCAGAGGAATGACTCAGGTAATGTTGGCTATATAAAGCTTTTTCAATCTGAGCTTAGAACTATTTAATAAGTGGGGGGTTTATTTAAAGCATTCAGCAGACTTTGCTGCTACATGCTGATCGACGCAGTTGGGGGTACAGATAAATACATTGTGCAAATGAGCAAATATGGACCTCATCAAAGCCTACTGAAGGCCATCAAAAATCTCCCACTGTGAGGAACGTTGGCTCAGACCCATAACAAATAAATACAGGAAAAAAGCAAAGAGATTACACCACTGAATGCCCTTTATTCTTGCAGTTGAATAACAGTGTTCTTTTACTGTTAATTATTTTGTTTCCCAACTCTCTACCTCTGCTATGCACATACCTGCACTCCCCTCTCACCGACTGCCTCCTCTCCCCAGTAAAAAGTGGTCTTCCTGTCCCAGCATATTGCAAGGCTCCTCTTTGAGGAGGAGGAGGTTATACCCAGTCTTGCTGAAGGTGGTTCAGTCCAGCTGACAGAACTGGCAAAATCACAGCCGGATCCCAAACAAATGCTTACCTCAAGCCCTGCTCGTTGTGCCTGCAGACCTTTTTCTTTGGGAGCTGTGCCACGCAGACTTGGCTTGGCTCTTCCTTTATCATCCCCTCCCTATGCAAGCTCAGACCCAAATTTCCCTGTCCACTGCATGGGAGGGAAGAGCTCTGGTGTTCCAACTGCATCTCCTCTTTCCATCCCCTTGCATCTTGGTCTCATCCTTGATATTTCCTTGGCAGCGCATTTTTTGACAGTACCTTGATAATATGTGCAGAAATTGCTGTCAGGGCTAGAGCACTTGGTTTCTTTAAATTATCCAGCTCAGCTGAGCTTTATTGAAGTGCAGTCCTGCAATTTAGGTATCAGTCGAGATGCATCTTCAAGATATATCGGGTTTGTTTTCTCTTTAATCACGCTCTAAATCTAAATAAATAAATATGTAGCAGTAAATGCTCTGTGGTATATTTGGTAAGATTAACAGTCTTCTAGTAGCATAACAGCTCATGGTAGTCTTTGCTATTTATGTTCCTGCTGAGAGGAGAGGAAAAGCAGATAGTTCGGTGAGCAAATTATAAAGTATGTGGGTTAATCAAGTGCCTGTCATAAAGCTGATTGTTGCTTCTTCATGTCCTCTCTTTTTTGCTAACAAAGCTCTTGATATTCCAAAGCTTGGAAAATTGAACATTCCTCTTTATTTTTTAGTACACACCCATATTTTGAACCAAAAAAAAAATAATTTAGTGAAATGTTTATTTTTATCAATTCAAGTACATACTGTGAATAAGTTAAGGTATGGAAGTAATATAGCTGTTTACTGAGGCATGTAAATCCTCAAAGTTTTCTTTTGGATCCTATTTCTACTAACAAGGTATTTTTAAGCTTGGATTACTGCAGATTTTCATGATACTTTCCTCTCATAACCTCTATGTCTTCTTGATAGAGACAATTTTACCTTTTTTTAAATACAAACGAGGAAAGGGATCAAATGCATCTTTCTGCATCTTTGTGTTCGCTGTTTTATGTAGCTCCCTAAAGCCACGCAGTTGTTCAAGAGATTATTAAGGTGGTTCTTATGTAAAACAATGAGCTTTTGATTTCATTTTTTCCCTTGCACAGTAGGGGGTTTTGTACGTGGAGTTGTGACCTATACTTAAAGCTGAGGAATGAAAAAAAAAAAACCCCACCCAATTCATATCTATGAGCCCTATGTTCCCGTGCTTACAAATACACATTATTGACTTGCAAAGAAGACGGGGAATACAGAGCTTGAGACTGAGTTAGTACCAAAGGCATTTACCGCCCCATATTTACCAGTAGCAAGAAGACAGGCAGCGCTCTGCTAAGATCTAATCAGGAAATGTGACTGCAGATGCAGTTTCTTCTGTATATTTTCCCTTCCGTCTAAATATGCTTCTACCCCAACTCTAAAAATAACATCTCAAAGAGGAGATGGCAGAAATGTTTTTCAAATATAATACAAACATGATTAATCAATATATACATTTTACCTTGGCTTAAATTTCCTTTGGAAAAGACTTAGGATTTTGCTGCATAAAAGGAAAAAGTGCAAAGGCACACAAAAAATCATCTCTTTTCCAAGTGTCCTGACTTGCACTTTGCAGACCAAGATGTGTGTTTGAAAGATCTTCATGTTCTTGCCAATCTCTGTGGGTTTTGTTATCATATTTTTGGGAGCAGCACCATGTCCTCGCATCTTCCCTGGCATCATAGATGTTATGCTATTGTACAAAAGATGAACCGAAGCAAAGAGATACTGAAATGACTCTCGTAACCTCCGGCACTAAAAAGTATTAAGCTGGGAGTCTCCTAACCCTGAGACTCTCTTTCTTTTTTCTGTATCCTCTGCAACAGTGAGACAAGCATTTGCAGGTGCAGGCAAGTACTTCATACACGTCCTATCTGTATTTTCCAGGAGGGTTTGGGGTTCAGTTTCATTTAATAATAAACACCAGCAGTTTGCTGATCTACAGAAGCTGTAATATGATGCCAGCAAGAATATAGCTGAAGCCTGATAAAGGTTTTCTTAAAAATACACAATGTCAGTATGTATTTTTCTTGGTAATATGAGGCACAGGGAAAAGCAGCAACCCAGCGTTAGGAGGGAAGTCACGGCAGTGCATTTTCCTCTGTTAGCCCCCTTCACCGCTGTGTACGTCTCTCTGCTGCTGGTAACACACCTGGAGAAACTCTCCAGAGTATGACTCGAGAAGGTGGACAGAGTGCTACAGTTGTTTCCAAGAATTGCAATATTAAATTAAATACGAGATTTGGTCCATCCCACCTTTAGAAAGGGATGCGAGCATCAGCTGAAAATGGAGCAATATGCAGCCTCTCCAGGGTACTGCTCTCTCTGGAAGAGCAGTACGAAGCTCTGGGAATCTTTGGAGTTTTCCATCTCTATTCTCTTTTAGGTGCTGCGCTCTAACACGAATGTCTGGAAGGAAATTGTCTAATGTTTGAATTGCAGTGAGTGGTTTTTATCCTTTAAGCTGCTGTGTGGCTCTATCCAGACAATTTACTCTCATGTATTGAGTGTCTGAATTATCAGGCACTGGTCAAATGCACAGTCCTTTTATATTTTTCTGCATTTGGTTGGAAACTGATAATATGATTTCAGTAGCTCATTTTGTTACATGGACAGCAAAAGAAATATTTACCCAAGTTTCCCTTCTCATAATTGTAGAAACCACATTCAGTTTGCACTCCTGGGACCTCCCCAACCCTTGTTTTCTCAACAGCATATTTAAGGTGAGAGAGTGAGTGTTAACTGCAGTATAGCCAGCCAGAAATGTGAATATATTAAGGGTAGATGTAATCAAACTATTCTAGCTCATATGAGTAAGAGCACTAGTAAAGTTGGGTTGAAGTGTTATATATGCCACCAGCTGCTGGCAGCTCTGCATTTGAGTACCCTAGTCATTGTTGAAAGTTTATTACCCCATCTTTATAGCTTTTGTTTGCAGGAGAGAGCAGCCCAACCCACACTGCAGACACTTTCAACCTGAAAAGGTTGGTGTCATCCCAGAGGCACTGGCAGAGGCTGACTGATGGGTTGTCCCACCTGATGGTCAATAGAGGACCCAAGCTCCAATGGGAATGAGCTCTTTTTTCTGCTGTTAGGAGCAGGGAAAATAAGTAAGACCATCTTTAGAGAAGGGAGAGGCAACACGTAGCTCAGGCTTGTGTCATCTGTTCTTCTATCGGAGCTGAATACGATCAGTGTCTCACAGCCATAACTCTTGTCTGAGAAGATTGTGAACAACTCTGGCTTGCAACCAGCTTGCACTGTGGCCGCCCCTCGTTTCTGTGGCTGTGCACACCTGGGGCAAAGCTCTGTGCCTGGCCATGCCAGTTTGTTGCAGCTGTATAGCAGTACCTAAATTTTCAGTGAATGGGCTCTGAACCGTTAAAACAACAGGATGCTTTATCAGGATTGGGCTGGGGCATGGGAAGAGAGGACAGCTCTGAACCTCCATCACTTTCTGGTGAAGCAGAACTCAAGGAGAAAGCTCTGTGGCTGCACGCTGTTTCTCAATGCACCTTATTTAGGAGGGGGGAAGAAAATCCTTGTCTGATGTTTAATTAATACAGGACACAGTGCTTCACCTTCTGTCAGCCTCAGAGGTTCAGAACAGGTTGGTCAGGTTGAGCTCTTCCTGGTGTGTGAACAGCTCGCTAACCCCCAGCCCCTAGGTGTCACTTGGATACTTCACAGCTTGCACAACTGGGCCCATTCAACTTTGGTAATAAAGCCAGAATAGGGACACTCGTACGCTCTCTCCTGTCCTAGCCCTAGCCTTTGAAATGTCATTGCATGTAGGGAGTGGAGACGAAGTGATCACAGCAAGCAGGGATCACATCCCCTTAGCTCTGAGTAGTAGTCAGGGGGGAGGGAAGGAGGTATTAATCATCAGCCAACTTAGGACAGATGAGCTAACTTCAAAAAATAAAGTAAATCCACATGGTTCGGTTGTTAGGAGTCTGTTTCCCAGCAATAAAAAGAAATATCCAGCCCATTTCTTCTTGCTGTAATTTTGTTTCCAGCAAAATCTGAAAACCTCAGTTTTGATTATTGCTATTGGGAAACATATGTGTTGTGTTTTATTTGATCCAAGATCAGCTGGAGCCATCTGAAGCTGACCACATTAAACTTCCGAGCGGCTTAACCAGAAAAGTTGCAATCTTGGCTTCTCCCACAATGGCTATACTAGCAAATGCCACTTGCACATTTTTGTCACATATCAATAGAAATTTACAGCTGAAGAAAGGTTTAAAAAAAAAAAATCAATAGTTTTTCATGACTGCCTGAAGCTTTATGATTTGGCTCACTGGGTTGGTTAGAACTGCTTGCTACCACCAGAATAGCTTCAGCAAAAAGGTATAAAATACTGTTTTGCAGCCAATATCCAAGTTGAATTGTTCTTCTAAGTCTACATAATACAAAATGATTTTGGAAGCCTGTTAAATCATTCAATACATGTTTCTACATTATATTCTCCATGTTTGCATTTGCTATTTTGCACTTATTTGCTTTTTATAAAGCAAAGCAAATTATTACTAACAATAATACCCCTAAAAGGATTGCCCAAGGGGGGCAGAAAAACAGTTGTTATGCATAGTGCTTTTTATGTCCACATGTTTTACCATATTCTCTTTGGAAAGTATGTTTGGATGTGCTTTGGGGGCGGGAGATGGTATGTGGATTACAAAACATATAAACAAGAATAGGGGCAAGTAGAGAGTAAGCCTTAATTTCACAATCTAATCCCACTGATTCATAGGAAAACTCTTTAGGACCAGGCTGTGTGGAAGATGTTATAACACTGTAGTGTGTTGGTATTTTAATCATTAATGTGTTTTCAAAGATCCCTGAAGTCACCGTCATGTAATGCTGACCTGACCCTTCATGTTATATTTCCCTTTTTTCTGGCTTTTTCTCCAGGAACAAGGGAGATGTGGAGCGGGATCCCTATTTTGTCAGGCTGTGCCACAGAAAGTGGAACTAAGGAAACCTGAAAACTTCAGCTGGGCTAGGAAATCTGGGGGAAAACAAGCAGAAACAGCATTTAAGATCATCTTCTGCTTTTGGAATGGTTGTGGAGGCTGGTGGTGGGAATTGCTGAGTTGGACTGCCTGGAATCGCTGGACTGGAAAGTACTCCAGCCTGCAGTGACATGGTGTGGGATAAGAGTATAGTGTTTCCTAAACCAGGTCTAAATCCTTCTGAATTAAGAGCTGCCTCATGACCTTTGAGTTTTTTGTTGTTTTAATGACTTTTTTTAGGCTGTGAGCATGATGTAAAAAGGCTTCACTAGTAATTGGAATCTACCTCATATTGTAGACTTATAATCAACAGATTATAAATGGTCAGAAAACAATTTCTGATATCACAAATCACAGACTACATCTTGAAGGGTAAAGGGCACTCCTACTGCACTGCTTCCTGCACTTCTTGTTTGCTTCTGTATCCAACAAACCTTAAGTCTGTTGCCCAACAGGGAGGCTTTGAGCAATCTGGTCTAGTAGGAGGTGTCCTTGCCCGTGTCAAGGGGGTTGGAACTAGATGACCTTTAAGGTCCCTTCCAACCTAAATGATTCTATGATAGTAATGGCAAAGAAGTTAGATGCTGAATATGGAAGGTTTACCTCATTGTATTCAGTTTTGAGTATATTCCCTTACAAGAAAACTGTGAAGGTGTTAAGTGCTTCATAGTTGGTTATGGATTTTTTTCCATTTATTTATTTTTATATAAAGTTTTCAGAGCAACATTCTGTAGTGGATCACAGGCCATCTCTGCAGGAGTTGCATTCTGCGGCTTCACATTATGTTTCATTAATTTCTAGAACAAAACAGTTGTTTACAAGGAAAACACATCTATTTTTATCCATCCCAGTTACTAAGAGTCAAGCTAGAACCTTTTCTTTCTTGATATCAATACTAATAAGTATGTAAAGGTAAATAAAGTAAGCAGTGAGAGTTTTGTAGTTTCAGACAATGAATCCATGAGGTTTTCCAAAGGCAATAATTTTACCTGTATGCCAGAGGGGGAGATTTATTTATTTATGGGGGAAATTAATCTTTTGAAATAACTGTTACAAGGATACATGAGAAGAAACAGAATCCAGCTACCCTCCCTTGGGGTATGCAGAGATAAGCATCTAGCCGTGACAGCATGCATCTCAGCACAAGATTTTCTGAATATCTACCCAGCTTCTTAGGTAGGTTTGGCAGCCTGATTCTTCTCTAATGCCACAGCTGCTCCTCATATATGCATACCTGGGGTTGTCTGTGCTGGGTATCAGTCTCATTAATGACTGTGGAACATGCACACCCCTAGGTATTTTATTAAGTAGGCACATTGCACAGTGTTGTAGTTTACTGCTTCTTACTTGTTACATCTGCAGAAAACGAAGTTAGAGAGCTGCCTGTGCTTCAGTCAAAGGCATGACAATTAGCTGTGTCAACATAGCTAAGCTGGTTTAAAGTCATTCCCCTCAAACAGTGGGAGAGTGGCACTCAAGGGATAATGCAGCATAGGCTGCCTGAATATTTATCTGTTGGGAGCTGCACCCACTCTTGCACTGATACCAGCACCTGAACCGGGTAATTTAAGGATACTGGGGGTCAGGGAACTGCCCACATTCCACTGCTGTATCTGCAAGAATTGTTTCAGCAGGGTAACAGGAGTAAAAACCAGTAAACATTAATTTTAGTTACTTAAGGCAGTTGGGTCTTACTCCAAACAGATATACGGGTTTCAAGAGATACCATTTTTATTTCTTTTTCCTTTAAAAAAAAAAAATGCAATTGAAGAGTTTGAATTGAGCTGTGAATCTGTTGTTCTGTAGAGAGAAATGTGTTCACAGAAATTAAAGAATAAATTAAGCTGTCTGCCATAGAAGTTGACCCTAATTAAGGTCAATTCTCCTTAATAAGTAATTAATCAGGAATCCTTATTGTAGTTTAGTCTCTGTTAACAATAAACAGAGCATTATTTTATTTTTATGGTTAGAAAAAGTCTCTTAATTGATAGTATTCCGCAGGAGGCAAACATCCATCAGCACTGAAACTGATACACTGAAGACATTTTAAATTAGAACAGTGTTAGTTAAATTAGTCAAAGAACAAAACTGCAAAGCTTGCCCTTCTGTAATTTGTTGCTTATAAAGGAAAAAAAAGCACATCACTTATCAACAAATGAGGACAAGGTCTCTGCCTTGAGGTGATTACAAATATTATTATTTAATATTAGCATTCTCATAGAATCCAGTTTAGCATGATTGTCACACTCTGCTCATCATCTTAGTACCTGAACACCTTTTGCTAACCATTAATGGCAAATATTTGTTATGCTGTTTTGTATTCTTATCCCTCTACATGGAGTGTGTGCAGTATGATGTTCTGTCTCACCTTGTCACTCATATATATATATGCATTTGTAAAACATATGTATTACACAAATACACAAACACAGAGGCATCTACATACATATATAGAGCATGATGTATTTATATTGGTGAAAGAAAGTGGAAAAGGTTTTGATTGTCAGTGCCTGTCTCTCTACCTCAAGTTTAGTTTCTGAATGTGGGATGCAGCACAGAAAATTATAATTACCTAGGAGGCAAAGTAAGTCCTCCGGTAATACAAGAAGCAGAGCTTAATGGAAGAGCAGCTCCAATGGATTCCTTGTTTGTGGTATTGTTCTGTGTGCTGGAGTTTGTGGAGTTTCTTCACAGCAGGATGGGCATAGTACTTGCATGATGCTCTGCCTGAGCAGTCCTCAGGATGTGCAAAGCTGAAAGAGGAAATGGGAGAATGCTTATTGGGGAGATCTGTCAATCACAAATGCCCTTTGCTGTGGTGAAAGAGCCAAGAAATCTGTTGGTAATTGCAAAGCAGGAGTGGCTTCACTTCAGGTGAAAAAAATTGTGCATGATGTTCTCTAATGATACTACTGCTTAATGAGACTATTTGTGAATAAAGAACAATTTGGAAAAAATAAGAGAATAAAAAGAAAGAGGGTTTGCTTTTTATAGCCCTAAAGGTATCACACTTAGTGCAGAAGAATGTGTGAAAGGCTATATGTGTGCACAGCCACACACACATGCACACACACCTAGCTTGTCTGATGCTATGCTAAAGCCATTTTGAGCCTAATGCTCTTGAATAAATTGCTCAAGAGTGGTTAGTTCACCCGTGTGGAAACCTCACCTCTGTGATGCTAGCAAAGTCAGCAAGACATTGGGTTATCTGCTGCAGAGCACAAGGCATTTGAAATGTAAGCTACCCAGAAGGCTATTTAAGATGCAGAGTTTTTTCTCTGCTATGTTTTTAGGAAGCCATAAGAGTGGGACTTGATCCAACAGGTCCATGAATCCCCTTCCCAGTGACTGTGATTTGTTTGTTTGTTTGTTTGTTTTTATCCTCCCTTTTAGAGATGCCTATTCTCTTCCCTGCCACCCTGATGTATTTGCGAAGGCTTATCTGACCAAACAGAGGCAAAGCTATCCACAGCCTTCAAGTAATCAAAGATTTGTATGTCACAAGTCATAGATATGCCAGCCAGCTAGGTTGTGTTTTGGAGTGGCTCAGCTACAGGGAGGGGATGTATTTGTAAAGTAGCTATTTATAGTGGAGGTCTTCACATGTGTGAAATCCTACATCTCTCCCCTGCCCCCCCCCCCTCCTTTTTTTTTCCTTTTTAAATAGTCCCTCACTAACATTAAAGCTGTAGAAGTATGAAAATGAAAACAGTTATATGTCTGGTTTCTACTAAGCTTTTTCTAGGAAAACCTTGATCTTAGTAAAGCCAGAATTGTAATGAGTGGTGAAAGCACATTGTTTGCAGCAGCTGTCTGTCAAATACTTTACCATCACATCTCTTCCACACTGAAATATGTGAGAATAGTGGTAAGAGGCAGAATTCTGCTCTGAAAAAAGTGACAAGTAACGCTAATGAGAGATGCCTTCGTTTTACCATGTTGCTATTTTTAAAGTGGCCTTGACTTCAGTGGAGTTACTTCTGACTTTTAACTTTCAGAGATAAATATCTGCTGGGTATATGAAAAACACAAAGAGAAGAAAGTAGATGCACTAAGGGCAGAAATCAGGAGGACACTATCAGTGAGGTTAGAATAATGCCCTAAAAAGTTGATTACTGGTTGCCTAACAGACCCCATTTGCAAGGTGGCAGTCTCTAACAGTAGTACATGTCTATTGTAAGGTACATAAGAAGTGAAGACTTTGTAAATAAAAGGATGACATTGTTGCTTTCCCTTATGCAGTTTGAGGGTAGCGATGCATTTTGCAATTTTGGCTGTTAACGGCTGTTGCACTACATGTTGTAAAGCAAGTATTTATATATTGCCAGGGATTTTTTAAATATCATTGTGTTCATGAACACAAATAATATATTTGGACATCATTCAAGCCTGATGCTGATCATTCCAGTGAAGAAGACAACATTCATGACTGTTCCCTGCTTCAGACAGGCATTCGAAGCTTGGCAGTACTGAACCCTCTTGTATGCAAAGCTCCCTCGCTGCAGATTAATTTCTGGTTTGATTTTGTCTGATTCGCTTGGGGTTAGCCTTTTCAAATATCTGGCAGGTTTCTTCTACATACAATTAAGTTTACTTGCAAGTTTCTTGCATTTTGAAGAGCATATTGTTGAAGGTGCTTGTGCTATTTTGCAATGCTTCCTTCAAAGATTTCCTCCTTATAGAAGCTGTTGGCAAACACTAATGATTTCCTGTGCGCAGCCCTGTCAGTACTTTGTGGCACTTCTCTTCCACAGGATGGGGGTTTTTTTGTTTTATTTTGTTTTTTTAAGATGCGAAAGCAATGTCGTTCAAACCTTGGGGGCTGTTCACAGCAGTAGCAGAGGAGAACGTAGAGGTAGCTATCAGATTTTGCTTTCCCCTTCCAGCTACCCGTTGGATTTCACAGTCCAGTCAGCTAACACTGTTTGATCACTTCATGTGCTACATGTATTCAGTGTAAGAATTTTTACATGCTCTGCAGCATTAAGTGATCAAAAGAAGTGAGATCCTCTCTTGTAGCATTGATATTAGGCTACTCGGCACTGCGTATCTCAGCACAGCACGCAGGGAAATTGTCAAATTGGTTTTGATTCTGAAAGATCTTCAAGATGAAGAAAGGCAAGATAAAGGAAACTACTACCATTGACAAAAATATACATGGTATTAAAGCTTGCCGTAGGATGACTCTACACTTGATGATAAGACGAAGAAAGCTGGCAAAAGAAAAAGATAGGACTGCTCAGAAAATGGGACAATACCAGGACTTGCCTTTCTGCAGGGATCCCAAGCCCAACCTGTGGCATGCTGTAGCTCTGCTGTCTGGTAATAGCATAACTATGTTTCCTTGTGCGAGGTCTTTTCACTTCAGTTGTACATTTATCTCATAGACCAGTAACCTTTTTTTTTTGTTTCAGCGTGGGTTTTTTTTGTTTTACTTCTGCTTAACTACTTCACAGATATGAATTGTTTCAGATATACAGTAAGTTTCTGAAGTGAGAATATCATGTTTTCTTCATTTTACAGATAGGAGGCAAAAACATTCATCTAGGTCCACTATTCAGATGCCCGGCTTTTAAATGACTTTCTGGGCTGGGTTTTTTTGTTGGGGTTTTTTGTTTTTTTGGGGTTGGTTTTTTTTTTTTTCGGTTTCTTTCACGTAACTTTATGTCAATAATGAGTAATTTGCAGCTAAGATGAGTCAGGAGCAGGTAGTTTCCAATTGGAGACCCCAAAGCAAGAGAAGAGGGGTTCAGAAACAATTCTGGAAACTCATTTGTATACAGGCAATCAGAACAATAAAGGACTGCGAAGTCTGCCTTTAAACAGTGTTTAAAAAGCACTTTGTCCCATTGTCTGTGGAAGGCATCTGGAAATACTCAAAACTGTCATTAATATTAAAGGGAAGCTTATGAAATGGTAGCATGAATGGCAGGCAGGTGTTCAGTTTTCATTAAAGTTCAATAGGAGTTGGGTGTCTTAATACTATTTTTGGGTTTTAATAATTCCCTACAGGTTTTTCATATGAAAAGCCCTTTGACTCAGATTCCTAAAGATTTATTACTTGTGTTTTCATGAGCATGTGTGTTGATCATATGGCTATTAATCATTTAGCATGAAAGCCTGCTTGAGAATTTGCTGATTCTTCGCTTCTGGTTCCAGTTATACCTCCTACTGACTCTGACTTTGGATTTGTTTCAGACATGCAAATTATCAGAAGACTTCTATGAAGTCTTTCTAAGCACAGAAATCAATACCCTTAAACCAGCACAATTTCCAGTGTGGATTAGATTGTACCGATATCAAGGTGCTACTTGTTGGGTTTTTTTTTCTAGGAGTATCTTTACACCTTTGGATGGCTGTATTCAGTCCCAGGAACAGTATTTTAATCATCTCTTTGTAAAAACACAATGAAAAAGGGGAAAGCAAGCCTCATTTTCAAATCTCACGTTGACTATCTGGAAACAAGTGTTGATATATGTGTGGGGAGGAACAGTGTGTGTCATTTTGAGTAGCTGGCGCTCCCAATGACTATGCCATTCCTCAGGCTGGGCTTACTATATTTAAGGTGCACAAGCTCACGGGTGTTTATCTATTTGGAAAATAAGTGTGCCAGAACAAAGTCAAGGCATGTGAGTTACCTTGGCCAGTAGTTAAAAGACTTTCTTTTCCTTCAAATTAGGGTCTGTTTAGTATAACAGCATCTATAGTCTCTTCAACCCATCCATACGTCTCACCGTAACTGGAAATCCTTGGTGAGACACTAGCAAGGTCAAGACATTTCTGTGCTACATGCTGTTTTGACAGAAAGTACCGTGTTAAGGGCTGACTACTTAAATTGTTCTTTACTGCATATTTTGTCAGAAAAATTTAATTTTGTGTACTGCAGTAATGATGCTGAGTAGATAATAAGATGCAGTATGCTGCTGCTGCGGGCTCTACACCATATGTCTTCCATAACTGTTGCATTTTGGGGGGCTGGTTGTTAGGGTAATTGTATCATCTCAGTAATTCATCATCAGAGTAACTTGAAATAATATAGCTATGATATATAGCCGTGAGAATTACAATGTTTAAAACTAAACAGGAAAACTGCATTCTGAGAGCCGAAGTGTCAGAATTGTAGATTTATAAATATTTCTGCATTTTCTGCTTGCAGAGCTTGATGTATAAATTGAATTGCTATAACAACACTTAAAGCAGACTGTAAGGACAATTATTTTAAAGCAGAATGTGATACAAGTCATAATTTCATAGTAGTAAGAGTAGTTGCTTCCTGCCCTGAAACACTGGGACAGCAAAAACTTCTGTCATACCTTCTTTCCATGCTTTTTGTTCTGTGATTCCATATATGGTATTTTGTGACATTAAAAAATTGTTTTCAGTCATGTGTCACTTCTTCCACTTAGTGAGCCACTTAGGTAGCTTTTTTTTCAGGTACGCCTCAGTTGTAAATTAGTGTGATGCTGTGCCCATATTTCACGTACCTCTTTTAAGGGTCATTGGTTTAAGGCTAGAAGCTGATAATTTTTATAGAGCAACATTTAAGAGTGCAGTAGCTCTGGTAGCATCTGTATGTATTTGCATACATAATATTGTTACAGTGACAGTGCTATTTCTTATATGTCAACCAGGGGCATCTGGTGAACAATGAATTTTTATTATTTCTGTATTGATTTATAAAATCTAGATAACTTGATGGCATGAAACTGGGGTCATTTAAAGGTTTATGAAATGATCTTACAGAGCTTCTGAGTAAAATATGAGAGCAAAATATGTTGCGAGTTCTCTCTTTGTCTCTAACAAAATCCATGAAACAACTGAGTGAGGATCTCAAAATTAGTGGAGCAAAAAAAGGTTTGTTGCTGTATATTTATGAATATAGATCTGTTTTTCAAGTGCCTTATACTGTCTCTGGAAGGATTTTGGTATAGATGAGAAAGGTGTGCTTGGGTTTGCACTTAGGTGAGCACGCGCAGCTGCTGCAGGAAATACTGGTAACATTTGTGGCTCTGCAGACAGTATTTTTCCTCTCTGAATAGTATGAATATTGGTTTAGTGTAGTGTTAGGCACCACTTTGTTGCCAGGATCACATTTCAAATTGGATTGGTGTGTGCAAATGGGTACCACAGACCTCCCTGACCTTCTTGCAGGAATCCAAGGGTCACATCTGGATTCCAGCCACAGCTCAAGCCAAGTAATGATGTTCTTCAAGTAATGAAAAAACTTCCTGAATGCAAGCATGCTGTATACCTGAGACTCAGAAAGACCAGTCAGCTGTAGATAGTCTTACAGAGCATTCTGGAAGTAAGTATTGCCCGTTCATCCTAGCAGTCCCACTGTCTTCGGGACCAGGAGGCTGAAAATCGAGTAAAGGAGAACAAATCTTTCTAGAAGCAGGTCCAATGATGAAGAAGGAGCAGTCAAAATTGCTGGGAGACTGGATTGAGAGGAAGCCAACTTTGCTGCATGTTGCTTGGATTTGATATGAGGGTGATGAAATCAGTGTCACTTGCAGAGTATCACGCTTCCAGTTAAAAAAAATCAAGCAGTTGGTTTAAAATCATGGGATTTAACATGATTTCCAGTTCTTTCTATTAGCCTGCCAATGCAGTAGCCTGCAAGGCTTTGGGTTTTAAACCTTCTTGCACAATTATCAGAACTAGGAGCTTGTTTCAAAATGAAAAGTGGGATTTTTTTCATAACCTAGGATCTACAGAGCTGTGGTTTTAAGAAATAAGCAAATATTGGGAAAGCTGCAAATAAATGGTGAGAACTGGCAAGAAGGAACACTGGGAATAGCTCAGTCTCCTCACTTAAGTTTAGGAAAGGAAGTTTGGTTTTGTTTTGCTTGGGGTTTTTTTGTTTGGTTTTGGTTTTGGTTTTTTTCCTTTTTTCTTTTTTTTTTTTTTTCTCCATTCTCCACAGTAGCTACATATTTCCAGCTTGTGGGAAAAGAAAGAGAAACCAAACAGTTTCATGCTTGTCAGATGCCAGTTCTATCAAAGACTGAATACCAGGTGGATGCACCCTATCAGCCATCAGCAAAAATCTTTGCTTCCTTGCTTGAAGTGCCTACCTATGACTGATAACTTTGCCTGCTAGTGCTCTGATAGAGTTTTCAAGCCCTTCCTACATATTGTACAGTATGTCAAGCCCTGATATACTGAAAGCTATAATCCATCCCTGAAAATGGTTACCTTTCTGAATTCACAAAGGGACACAAAGCCTGACTGTAAGTACTCAAGGTGAGGGATGACATGAGGATGCCTGTGCCTATGGTGTGTTGTCTTGCAGTTGACTAAAAAGTAAAAAGATCTGATTACTGTTGGTAAAAAAGAAGGTTGAATATTTTATCACTTCTCATAGAGAAAAACAGTACCAAAAATATATAAAAAATTCACTTATGAGGTTAGGTTAATGACATATTATCTGACAGTATGAATTTTAAAACCCATATTCCAAGAGTTAACTTCTTTCATTTGAATATACAAGATGGATTAATTCAAAGAACTCTTCCTAGATGTGTTTTATATTCTCTGTCTTTCCCAGGAAACATTTCCTCTGGAAGATACTAGATAGTAACAAGAAATATTTATGGATCATTAGACTAAAATATATGTAGTTACACAATTAATCTTGGAGTTCAAATGTATTTTCTGTTCATTATGTATCACTCCCCTCAGTTCCTGAGGAAACAGTACTATTTTTACATATGAGTTTCCTTACAGGGTTCAGAAAACCAGAAATTACTTTAATTATTTTGCATATATTTCTATAACATAGAATATCAGCCTCTGATTACATTTGAGTGAAAATTATCTCACTCTTCTTAACAAAACTCAAGAAACTTATTCTGCAATAAAATCAAAGTAAACCATCAGTTAGTCTTAAAACTTTGTTATCACATTCACCAGAAAGTTGTGCCTCAGGGACAGGCGCTGTAAGATGCAAGCTGGCACGCTTGATTTTTATTTTTTTTTTTCCCCCTCCATTTGTTCACCTGTGGGAGTCACAGTATTACTACTTTTCTTTGGAAGTGGTTAAAGGTTGTAAGTATTATGAGCTTAGGTTGTCTGTGGTCTCTTCTAAAACTACTGTTGTGCTAAATGTGCACACGCTCATGTTTGACTGATTCCAGAATTATTACTACAGAGAGCAGTAAAACCTTGCTGATGCTATAGGAAATATCATTATTCTGGAGATAGAGATATATATATATTATACTAGCATAGGTTTTACTGCATTTGGAGTTGGCAGATCGGTAGCACTGAACGTAGGGTCCAACAGGGAACAAATTGCACTGTCAGCTGTTGGCTTGATGTGCATTTCGCGTTTCTCGCTTGGTTCTCGGGTTCATCAGCATTCTCGGTGCTTCATCAGAAGCCTGTTAAAGCCAAGGCAGAAGTATTTAGAGTACACAATTCATAAAACATGCTTGAAAATATTCCACTGGACTTGCTAGATTACAATAGTAGCTGCCAGTGCTTTTGAAGACAAAGTGTTTTGAAATGGTTAGTAGATACACATGCGTGCCCGCACACCTATACTGTCTGAGCAATCAAAACTCCTAGGGTTTCAGAGCGCATTAGGAACATAGGACTGGAGCTAAACATGTATCTCATCCTTTTATCCAACTACTTTGAAGCCATTAACATATTTATTCTTACCCTGTGAGCTTGGACTCCTACAAGTGGCTGGACAGCAGAGGTTAAACTGTAGGCAGAACCTACATGGCACGTTGCAGTAACGTGTTGGGGTACTTTAGGTAACACCAGATGAGCTTATCTGCCTGTGTGGGTACTGTGGAGAGAAAGTCACCCTGGCCTCAGAAACAGAAGAGCTACATGGCCAAAGTACATCCAACCCAAAAGCTTAGCTTTTCTAAGACCTGTTGGTTGGGGCTCAGAGCGTCACATAGCTTGTCTGTAGGTGAATTGGAGGTCCCTGAGCTGCTTTGTCCCAGGGAGCGGTGGTGGTGATGTGATGGTTGTAGCAGTAATCATAGCACCTTCTGATTTGAAGTTAAAAATAATTTCCGGAGACAGAGAACAGCATTTATACAACTTCTTGAAATGCTTCACTCTTTTCCTGAAGGTGTGTCCTCTCTTCTGGCCTCTCTTGAAATAATATTGGAGACTCTCCCATCTCCTGCATGTCTCCACTCTGTTATTGTGGCCTTCCCAGTTCAGATTAGATAAAGGCACAGTAGGAAAAGGAATTGATTTCATTGCTGTGTTCTCTCACAACTGGGTGGGACTGAGAAAAATAAAACACAGGCTAAGAACCATAAACAGCACGGTGGACTTCTACGGGCCCTGTGTACAGAGCTGATTTTCACCAGGGGAGCTCTGAAATTATCATCTTTGCTAGTGGGCAAACATAACCGCCTAGAAATATGAGCCTGAAATACTGTGCTATTTCAGGTCACTGGCAAGGATAACATCCTTCATCAGTAATGTTGACTTATTGCATTACTTAATAATGCACAGACATTTCTGTTGTGCCTATCATCAGGGTGCTGAAGAGGGAATCTCTCATTCTGCATGTGTCTGAGGCCACTTCTGACAGGAAGAATAACTTCAAGATTACTATGAAAGAACAAGTGATAAAGGAAAATTTCTACTACTGCACTATGCAACTGAGGCTGGCAAAGTGGAAATAGTAATTTAGTTTTATCAGTTTCTTCCCTTTCCGCACTATCATGTTGCTCCAACAAGAAGAAGGAACAATAAAAAAAGAGTTCTTTTGAATGGGCTACAGGCCCATGGTATTAAGCATCACAGGGCTGAGGGCTGAGATCAGATGATCTCAACAGGTTATGGACATCATCTAATCCACAATAACTATATATGCACATGGTGTTAAACAATGACAGATGAAAAATAATGTGACTTACGTTATCTTTCAGTGAAGGAGGAGTACAGTGAGTCAAACTACTGCATGATTATGCGAGGGCTTAAAAAACCCACTGTCTATGTGCCGAGGTGCTTATTACAATTCAGCTGATACAGGTGACTTACTGCTTTGTGGTAGTGTCATGATCTGGCTGGGCTCATGTACTGTCAGGTCTTTGCATCACATTTTAGTTTGTGCTTCTAAAGGGCTGTGCACAATGGGGTTGTAGTCCATATCATGTTCAGCGTGATGTTCAGAAGTCAAACTTACATATGGATATAATAATAAGGAAAACTTAAATTTGGAACCCAGATTTGCTTCCTTGTTTTATAGGAGATTACATAAATGCCCATAGGTGCTGAAGAAGTGTGAAAAAATGAAAAGTATCCTTTAAATATGGAGTTTTTTGTGTTCTCAGCTACATAAATATGTTAGAAATAGAGAAAAAAAAATCACTAGTATGTTATCAGCTATTAGGGTGATATTTGCATTGCAGCTGCGTGCTTGGTGTCTGTGCACATTACTTCTGTAAAATGTGGGGAAGTCAGGGAAACTTGCTTTTTTCACTAAAAAGTATGTATGTGTCAAGTAAGGCTAAAGGTCTGCCTTCAGGTCTCTAAAGCATTCATTTCACTTGCCAATACCTGGCCATTTACAAATGGTAAATGGGTATCCATTGCAGCACCAATTTCTCTTTATTTTGGAAAAGCTGCAGATATATTTGCCTTTTGTGCCACTTCATTTTGCCTGCACCTGTCCTATTCACTCAAAGGTGTTTGGTTTTCCTTGTCATTTTCTGATCTAAAATAATATATGTGTATACATATATATATATCAAATAGGAAAGCAGGTATGTGAAGTGTAGGTTATGAATAGTATAATTACGAATCACCGTAAAATTAGTCAGCTTTTTTTAATCCTCAAAGCCTTTGATTTCTTGAAAGTACTGTGAAAAGGTGCATATGCCATTATCATTACATGCTGGTTTTCTGCATTTCATAAATTACTAAAAGAGGAGATTGCTTTAGAGCCAGGTCAATGTTTTATTTCTTTGTATATATTTGTGTATAAAGAGACTAAGCATATGAATGGAACAGGTGAAGCAAATAAGCTACTGCATCCATGGGAGAAAATGAGTACAATCTATTCTGAGTCATAGTTGAACCAGTTGAAATAAAATAGAGCTACAGTTACTCTCCCAAGATAACTGGGAGATTGCTCTGCAACTCACACGAGAGGCAAAAGAAGGTTGAGCATGTGCTGGATGAGGTGGATCCCTTATTGACACCCTGCAGGCATGGAAGGGTAGGACCAGCCAATAGAGAAATATTAAAACAATCTGCAAGGAAAAAAGAGGAAAGTTTAGAACATTATTTAAGCAACTGAGCAAATAAAAAAAATATTTTTCAGATTCATTCTGCAAATCTCAGCAGGGAATGGTCCTTTTATTGTTTTGAAAAAGATCATAGCTGCAGAGGTAATAGTGTAGTGCCAAAACGTTGAGAGACTTTCTCCAAAGGTGTTTAGCAACTGCTCAGCTGTGTAACTGGAATATGGAAGCACTATTGGAAAATGAAGTCGGGTATTTAAAAAGGCAATAAAATCAAGTGGAGGAATTCCTGAGATCTTCACTTGGGAGACTTCCAGAGATGAGGAGCTGCAGGATACACTTACTAAAGGGAGCAGTGCCAGGGTAGTAGGAGAAAGAGGGAGCAGACACAAAAGCTATGCAGGAGGGGTGAAGCTCTGGAAAGACTGATGTGAATGACCAAGAGGTACAAACTAAAATGTTTCATTGTGTTTCATCTGATAGTGTAAAAACTTTAAGAAGTTCTTTAACTTTTAAGAAGGACGTACCAGTACCAATGACAGGAAATTTCACATAGAATTGCCACTTATTATGCACAAGCCCCTGATCTCATACTGTGCAGTACTCTTCTCTTTTTCTCCTCAATTTAATAAATACCCTTATTCAGGAGTGCGATTGATTTTATAAGAGATAAAAAAAATCACAAAGCCCTTAAGTTAAACTTTTAATAGACATTGAGACTTTGTTAAAATGTAAATGTCCCATTAGAGTGAATATGTTAATAATTAAAAGACAATAAAAATGAGAACGTGCCAATATCACAATCATCTGGAAAATCTACAGCCTTGGTCCTGAGTCTGAATGTGTGTGGAAAGTCCCCTTAGCCCTAGGCGTGCTCAGGCACAGGAGTTTACAGGCAAATCCTAGCAGCAAAATCAGAGTCTTGGTCCTTAGTGGGAACAAGATGCTGTCCCTGTGTCACAAAAGCCTTTTGCCCTTCTCTGGCTCTGATCAGGAAAGTCCTTGTTAGTCAATTGGTCTGTTCTTGTCCTAGTGATTCAGAGCTACTACAATGTGATGCAAAAAATCTCTCCATTAGGGAAAAAAAAAAGTTTCCTCCTTTGTTACCATTTGTGAAGACTCTGAGAATGAATGAGGTTTGGAGAAAGGAGATGCACGGCTGGGCCTTGGCTTTTATAGGCAGAAAATCGTCGTACCTCTTCCAAGTGACACTGCAAGGCTTTCCATTTTGAAAGCCTGAAAGGAAAAATGGTGTTAATTCTCATGGAAGTGAAGGAGGGGACAAAGAAAGAAAACTCAAGCTTTCCTCCCCCTTCGCCCCTCCTCATCTTGGTCTGAATCTCTTGGAAAAGGAGAGAACTCAATTTGATGAAATAGCTCATTAGGAATATCAATTATCCATCAAAGAGACATCGCGGACTTACTGAGCTGTCAGGAGGCTTGTCACTGCCACATGCAAGCCTTCAGAAGTTACTTCTGAGGAGGGAAGATGTTGTTAGAAATCTTTCCCTGTATGACACACTGTCTCTATTTCTTGCTAAAACAACTCTTAATTAGTTCTTCTTTTTCTTCCCCCCCCCCCCCTTTTTTTTTTAAATATGCAGCACCAGGGAAAAATTGGAGTTAAATTTAATGTTGGAACTGATGACATCTCTATTGAAGAGATCAACGCAATCATTAATGATGGAAAATACCATGTAGTACGTTTCACAAGAAGTGGTGGCAATGCCACATTACAGGTGGACAACTGGCCAGTTATCGAACGTTACCCAGCAGGTAAGGGCTTACACAAACGCTCGTGAGTAAGAGGGTGGGGGCTGCGTGGAGTTTGGCTCATTTTGCTTCTCTTCTAAGATAACATCAGCTCCTTCACAGTGTTTTAGTAGCTAATTAAGTAGTTAAAGGGTCCTGAGCAATATACAGTTTATGATGATGGCATTTCCTAAGTGAGTTTTAAAGCACAAATTCAAGTTATTATTGGAAGTGGAAAAATACAGTTATCAAGGCATGAAATACTGGTTTTGTTTCTTGTTTTCATTTCTTTTTATTGGATTGTTGTTTTAGGGGGGAAAAAAGGCTTTGACAAAAGCTACGCAGTAAAGTTGACTCCCAAATCCATCTCCAAGTGAGGGGGTAAAACATTTACTGAGGAAAAGGTTGTCTGTGTTCTTTTAATTACAAGTTGTTACTAAAACAGGCTGAAGCTTATGAATTTAGCAGCAGTGTTCCAGCAGGCATAAACCAAAAGGTGTACCAGCTATCAGTTGTACAACCAACCAACCAACCAAATTAAGATGCCTTAACTTAAAATGCAAACTACAGGATATTACTTAAGCAAGTGATGCTGGTTACTTGAACAGGACTGCTCCTGTGAGTACAGAGGTGCCTTGGTCGGGCCCATATCTAACTTTATGCAAATACCATGCACTGAAGATTACTGTGTTACTAATTTTACTCGTTTTTAAAGGCAACAGGTTTTTCAAATACACGATCCCTTTCTTATTGAATAGGACTACTGAGCCGTTAATGGTAACTTACAAATCTGCATGTTATCTGTTAACAGTTGCTCTGTGTGTGTTTATATTATTAAACAAAAGGCAGCAAATCCAGAGATGTAAATGAAAGGTATTCTGGTTTGCATATTTGCTATTACATAAATGACAGTTCTGATTTATCTGTTTAAAAGTAGAAGACTCTTCATTTTGGGGCTGGAGTGAGATGGTATGTTTCACTAATAAGGAATGCATAAGCCATTCCCTATACTAATTATTAGTATTTAGGGACTGGTGATTTTTTAACTTTTTTTATGGTGGTGGTGTTTGAGTTGTAGTCCAGATGTTCACCTGACTTTTTAAAAAATACGAAAAAATTTTAAAAAATCCACAGGTGAAATATAACCCTTCAGATCCTTTCTTGGAAATAATTTACAATTTAAAATAAAAATGAAAATATGCATCACAAATGAAATTATGTATAGCAGTAATTGTTAAAAAAACCACCTGCGTGCTAACGCGTAATGAATGAGTGACAGTTCTGGTGGTTAGAAACAATTAATGGCTTTAAGTTAGACACATTTCTGAGAGGTGATAAATTCTCGATGGAAAGGGCGATACTAAATGAAATATGTCCTTTGATCTTTCAGATATTCCTGTTCTCCCCATGTCCCCCTTGTTTTCTAACTTTTGTGACATTTGGTAAATGGTAGCTGAGATAAGATGGTGGAAGCTGGGGAGGAGTGCATCTTAGTTTGTGTAGCAGAAGGGAAAGAACAGCTTTGGGGCGGGCTTTTTGTTTCTTTTGTTTTTTACCTAAATGATGAGCATGAAAATATTTTTCTTCTCTGTTCTGTTTCTTCATGAAAATACAAAGTAGCTACAAGAAGGACAAACTGCAAGTGAATTCTGAAGATAGTGGCACACAGAATTTATTTCTACGGAACATAGATCAATTTAGAAAATAGAGTGATTTCCTTGAGATGGGATTAGTGGAGTGGAAGCAGGTTGGCTGTTTTCTTTGAAAAAGGAAAACAAAAAATGAGAACTTCTTGAGCTTCCTTTAGCAATCTATGCACAAGCTGCATTTCAAGGCATTGTCAGTTGCTTCATTAGCTGGGGTACAGAGTCCTTTGGCTTGCTTTATTGCTGGATCTTCCAAGATTGCTGTTGGCCTTTAATTTTCTTTTCATTTCCCGTAATAATATTTTACGGCTCCTGTCTGCTGTAGCATTGCTTTTGAAATCCATTCTCCCTCTTCTCACCCACTGTCTCTTCTCCCTTCCCCAGCGTGAGAGCACCTAGCCGTACCTTTCTCTTATATTTCCATGCTTCTCCATTAGGCTTGCCGCTCTTCATTTAAACTCTTTTTAAACACTAGTTTCTTTACAGACTGGTATTGATGTACCTTTTAGAACAGACGCAGGCTTGTCCTGAGGACTGTACTGCCTTTAAGCAAGGTTGATGCTGCTCTGAAGATACTAATGGCACCATGTACAAAGTTTACCACTGGCATTCCAGTTCTAAAAGTAGTATTTTCAAAGTAACGTCTTAACGATATCAGACAACACAGTTTGGGATATGCTGTTGCATCCAGTTTAGATGTGCTTCTGCTGTTGCCATTTTAGGGACTGACAGTAGCACCTGGCAGTACTGGTTAACCAGCTAACTTGCTCTTGGATGGAGGACATGTTGCAGTTGTACGATTTGGACTGAATTTGATCCTGTTCGCACGAGTGAGGGCTCATTAGCTTTCATTTCAGTGCTAGAAAGAGTATTCATTTTGCTTTGTGCCTGTTTCCTGAATTGACTTCTCTCTCCTGCTTCTGGTTTTGGGTTTTTTTGGGTGGTTTTTTTTTTTTATTAAGAACAGAAACAAGATTAGCAGCTTAATTAGTAAGTTTGCTATTCTTAAATATGCTGGATTTCCTTTTTTCAAAAATAAAATAATACACACACACAAAAAAATCAGTTGGTGACCTAAAGCACACCAACTGATTAATTCTCCTTTCATTACAAAGAAATACTATACTCTGAATCCAACTTCTGGTTGGAGCATCTACCTACGAGACATCGCTTGTTTGTGATCGGCATCTTAAAATATTGGGTGAACATTTTCTGAGAGGAGTTTCTGGTCAGAGGCTCAGGATTTTCCAGTTTCATTGCCTGTGTAGCCTTTATACAGCCCCTTCTAACTGCTGTAGGTAATGGCACCCAAGGCCCAGTAACAGTCGGTGTTGCGTCACTTGGTAGGAGGATACAGTGTGCACCCCTGGTGATACTCAAAGCAAGCATCTTTTGAAAAAGAGCTGGGGCCATGATTGCCACAAGTCTGTGTGGGATTTGTAGGGAGTCTGAACTCAGTCTTGGGTGTCAGGAGCTGCCCAGAGTTCAGTGCTCTTGCAAAGGGTTTTCTAGCTGGTGTAGCACACGTGATTCTCTGACATTGCTTTATGAGCAGTCAGAGATGTAGACACCTTGCAAAAGTATCCTATGGCAATGCTCCATAGGGCTTCCACAGTTGCTTTGTGTGTTTTATCCTAGAGCTGCATAAAATGCAGAAATGACCCTGGAAGATGAGTAGGATCTAGCATGTTTCTCTTGTACAACCTTCTCCATCCCACTAGACTTGAGTGTTATGTTTTCTCTGGGCTAATGCTCCTTCAGTTTGTATCTGAGTAGATGTGAAATGAGAGAGCTGGAAAAGGAAAAGGAGGTGGGAGTAGCCAGTGGTACGTGATGATTATCCTTGTAAAGGTGGCTGGTTGTTTTTGGAGTATAGTGGGGAGAAAATGTGTTTTAGTCCTAGACAAATGTGAAGATTTCAGTGTCCCGAAATGGCTGGATGATTTTCAGAAACAGGTGTGGGTTTTTTGTTTGGGGGGTGGGTGGGTGTTGTTTGTCTTTTTACTCCAAAGTTTCTCTCTTGACGTTTCTCTGAGTATAGTGCTAGAGCTATGAGGATGCACACATCAATTTCTGCCCTTCATTAAACGTTTGTCCTGTTTTCCCACTTCCTCATTGTGTCAGTGGCTGGCGGGTAGCCCTATGATTAAGAATGGCATATTGTAGTTTTTTTAATAGCTGACCAAGCTGCCCAGATCTGTACTGGATTTGTATATTCTATCTTTCTTAACTAAATTCAATGTTATGTCTCTTTACTTGAATGATTATCATCCCTTTGCACACTCCCAAAGAAATTTAATATTTCACCTTGGCCTCTTTTTCAGGTAGTGATTTCCCATTAACTTATCTGGATGCAGCCTCATTTCCAATCATACTCAACAGGAACAAGAAAACTGCTGACTATGCAGTCAGAGTTCCCAATCAACAGACTAACCCCATTTTCCATGCAGATCCTTTCTACTCCTATCTTGTCGTCTTCACAACTTAGTTTTAATTGCCTTTCCTGACTGGCAATATTGAGGCGATGGGACTGCACTGTAGTGGCAACTTCAGCTTCTACTGTGAACAGGCTGCTCTTGTAGAATCATAGAATGGTTTGCATTGGAAGGGACCTTAAAGATAACCTAATTCCAACCCCCCTGACATGGGCAGGGACACTTTCCACTAGGCCAGGTTGCTCAAAGCCCCATCCAGCCTGGCCTTGAACACTTCAGGGATGGGGCCTCCACAGCTTTCCTGGGCAACCTGTTCTAGTGTCTCACCACCCTCACAGTAAAGATTTTCTTCCTAATATCTAATCTAAATCTACCCTTTCAGTTTTAAATTATTATCCCTCGTCTTATCGCTACACTCTCCGTCTTTCCTGTAGGCCCCCTTTAGGTACTGGAAGGCTGCTATAGGGTCTCCCTGGAGCCTTCTCTTCTCCAGGCTGAGCAACCCCAACTCTCTCAGCCCATCTTCATAGGAGAGGTGCTCCAGCCCTCTGACCATCTTTGTGGCCCTCCTCTGGACTCGCCCAACAAGTCCATGTCCTTCTTATGTTGGACGCTCCAGAGATGGACGCAGTACTCCAGGTGGGGTCTCATGAGAGCAGAGAAAAGGGGCAGAATCACCTTCTTCAACCTGCTGGCCATGCTTCTTTTGATGCAGCCCAGGATGCTGTTGGCTTTCTGGGCTGCAAGCACACATTGTAACTTCAGTTAGGTAATAATTCTACACTGAAATGTAGATTTGCTAAGAATTAATTTATGGCAGGAAACGAAAGGACTTGTTAATCTGGGTCAAACTGAACTAACAATTATGGCCAAAGGAAAAAAACCAAAATAATAGGAAATTGGTTTTAGTAATGTCAAAATATTAATTTCAGTATTTTCTAAATAAAATATTCTGACTTTTCATGTCAAGATTGCCCAGTGTTTATAGGGGATTTAGGTAATCTGAGAACAAAGCATTTCATTTAATTTGAAACAACCTTTTCTTCCTTACCTGAAAGAAAAGCTGTTTCAAATCAAATGGGGGGTGAGGGTGG
>VYXH01005896.1:175581-195146 GCA_013397275.1 Burhinus bistriatus | reverse complement strand
AACCCCGGTGATTCTGTGACTTCACGTGCACTTTGCTCAAAAATTACCACAGGCATGGTGGAAAACACTCCAGACCAAAGAACACCATCTAAACTCTCTTTTTCTTTAAAAAAAGCAAAACAAACAAACAAAAATCCCAAACCAAACACACAACAGAAAAATATAAACTTATTTCAAGAGACAGCAATCCAAGGACCAATATAAGAAATCTTCATCCTGGACAAACAGTTATCTGTAGCTTTCACAACTGAGCAAAAAATTCCCTACAATAGCTTGGAATCTTTCTTCAAAATGGTGTAAGGCTTTTGTTACTTCTAATCCTTTCAGAGCACACAAGATTGGGCATCACAGCCATGGCATTGCTGGACTGAAAAGCTATTTTATGTAATTTTGCAGTTTGTAAGAAGCACTGGTCACAATTTTCCTTTCCCTCAGATATCTGCACAGTATTCATGGTAGCTAATGCACCTGCCTTTATTACAGAAAAGATGCAGAAGAATATACACTTTTAGAGAATGCAATATAAAGTTTCCTAAAATAATTCATTATATGCAGAATATTAGAAGTATTGGTGAGACCTTAATGCTGGAGTCCATTAAATACACTGACCTACATAGCTCACACTCTGTATCTCCAATCCATGATTGCTGTATTTCTTTATTACCACAGTCTTCTAGATCTTAGCCTGTTATGTTTTCATTACATTATGACATTTCATGCTTGGTGTTTTTCCCTGCTGGGCTTTCCAGTGGGGGTGGTTATCAGAGATTCACAATGAAACCTTTCTCAGAACTGCACCCCAGTGACCCCAGTGGGTTGTTACAGAAAGACGGATCCCCTGTCCAGACATTACAGTAGTATTTGTGTATATATTTATCACAACTGTATTTATTTACAAGGATGCAAATGTGCATGCCAAGATCATTGTGTTCTGCAGCCCTATGGGGCAATTAAAGGCCCCACTTAAATATACTGCTCCCAAATGTTTACTACTATTGCTTGGTGGGAAAAGATCACAAACCCCAAGTACTGTGACAAGTAGCAAAGGAGATCACCTCTACCTCATTAAATTGCCCTGATTATAGGGCAAAACTGATTAAGCTCTGGAACAGGTCACAAATGCACGTCTCCTATTTCACGGAAGGTGAGAGGGCTACATGGAATCTGGTCGTTAAATAGCTAAAAGTGCACGTAATGAAGACTAGCAGGACAGTGCCAGCTCTGAGAACCTATAAGAAGACTATAGTCTGTATATATTTCTCAAATGTTAAGGTTGTTTCTCTGCTGGTTCTGCACCTTGGTGTGATGCAGTAACACAGGGTAACAGTCCTCTTAACTCTGACAGCCTGCAGGGGGTGGTGGCTCTGTCTGCACAAACACTAAGCAGCAAGTGACCGCCAGGAGACCCTGCCATGGGGCCACACTCTCATCTGCTTTTGGAGGAAGGAAAAAGAGACCATGCATATCCAATGTAGGGGAGGCACAGGCTCCTTAAAAAGCATTTTGTTGTAATCCAAGCAATGTATTAAAGCCGTGTGGAAACAGAAAGGACATTTCTAAGACAGGGCTTCTATCTTTTTATCTGAATCCATAGATATTTTGTTCTATCCAAAGCAAATATTAAATATTTCAAAGGCTCTTGTGCAAAGCTTGTCTGTTGCATGCTTCTACTATCTTTTAGTTCTGAAGCAATGCAGTGGTAAAACCCTGGAACGTGGAGCCTACAGGCACTCTCCCGTTACTGGTGTGCCTTGGAGTAGTCAGCACTGATCCAGCAGGCTTAATGCAGCTTGTCTCATTTAGATGAAATTATGATAAATAGAACTGGTTCCCAGGAAACACGCTAAGAGCAAAGGAAGCTTCAGGGCTGGCACATTCCCTGGATCCAGGAAAGCCTCAAAGCTCCCCAATGCCAGAGGCAGGACTGACGCAGCAGCAGGGAAGGGCTGCCAGGACAGGAAGCCTGGTCGGGTAGGCAAGTGCTCTGCAGGCCGACCAGCAAAATGACACCGTTAATAGGCTTCCATTGTGATTTATCGTACATGGTATACAAATGATGTTTGCTCATGAAAAGTAAAGAAGGAAGCCAACAAGAATAACTGAACTGTGTTAATTTATTTCTAGACTTTTCTGGAGTCTACTTGGGCACTGCTCTTTACATGGGTAAGACAGCAAATGTATCTCTCCCTCCTATACCTTTCTGTCTGATTTCCACCAAAGCATGCTCTTGTTAGAGAAAGAGACATTAACAACATTTAGACCAAAAGAGATTTAGAGGTATTCATGTGCATAGTTGCCACTGATGCTATTAATCCTAAGATGAAGTACATTATTATTCATTCTTTATATAGTTTTAAAATGTTCCATGGAATATTTTGAAGGATTGTCCAGAAAAAATGCTAGGAAGCAAGAAAATATTACAAAACAGAAACTTATTTTCATATACCTTTAAAATTACTTAAATAGCCAACATGCTATGCATGCTTATCTTTTTTTATATATTATCATCTATGAGAAATTATCAATCATAAAAGTTTTACTTCAGTTATACTGCTATATTCTAGTACAGTATCTTGCATTGTGGTACCTCATGAGAAAAAAAAGGATATCTGAGAAATGCATTAAGACACTTAGCTTGTTAATGGCCGGTCATATTTAAGCTCATTTTTCTTGCCCTAGGCTTTTATGATCTAGCAATGGAAAACTTTTCTTCATATTTTTCAGAAATAACAGAAAATTCCAAGAAATGGAAGCCGCTGGTAGCAAAAGAAGAAAAGCTGAGTATCATCAGGGGTAATAGCTCCTACTTGAGATCCATGAATGATTACAGAGGTTTTTTTCTAAATCGAACTTTCAAGTTTCATTAATAATATGTTGCCTCTCTGGGACATAGGTGCGCTCATGGTACGAAAGCTATTTATTCATCACATGGAATAGAAGAACTAGAGGAACAATGGCTTCAAAGGTCTCATGCTTGTACGTTTTGACAGTAGTTTGCTGGGCAAGCGCTCTTTGGTACTTAAGTATAACTCGTCCTACTTCTTCCTACACTGGCCACAGACAGCTCAGTAGCATATCCATAGCCAGAAAAAATGTTTCCTTTGGCAACATAAGAACTCGACCTATAAATCCACACTCCTTTGACTTTCTTATCAATGAACCCAACAAATGCGAGAAGAGTGTCCCTTTCTTGGTCATCCTTATCAGCACAACTCACAAAGAGTTTGATGCAAGGCAAGCCATTCGAGAAACGTGGGGAGACGAAAACAACTTTAAAGGAATTAAAATTGCCACGCTATTTCTTCTCGGAAAAAACACAGATCCTGTGTTAAATCAAATGGTAGAGCAAGAAAGCCAAATTTTTCACGACATTATTGTGGAGGATTTTATTGACTCTTATCATAACCTCACTCTGAAAACATTGATGGGGATGAGGTGGGTAGCAACATTCTGTTCAAAAGCAAAGTACGTTATGAAGACAGACAGTGACATTTTTGTAAATATGGATAATCTTATTTATAAGCTGCTCAAACCTAACACCAAGCCAAGGAGAAGGTACTTCACAGGTTACGTTATAAACGGAGGACCAATACGAGATGTTCGCAGTAAGTGGTACATGCCAAGAGATTTGTATCCCGACAGCAATTATCCACCCTTCTGTTCAGGCACCGGCTATATATTTTCAGCTGACGTAGCGGAACTGATTTACAAAACCTCGCTTCACACCAGACTTCTTCATCTTGAAGATGTGTACGTTGGACTCTGTCTTCGGAAGCTGGGCATTCACCCCTTCCAAAACAGTGGCTTCAATCACTGGAAAATGGCCTACAGCTTGTGCAGGTACCGCAGGGTGATCACGGTGCACCAGATAACACCGGAAGAAATGCACAGAATTTGGAATGACATGTCCAGCAAGAAACATCTTAGATGTTAAGATTTTTACAGATGTAAATACCTTCTTTTGAATTTTTATTTAGTCTGGTTATTTTTTGACAAAGTGATCTGCTGATTTAAAGGTTAAATTGTGGGATATTAACTGTGAGAGGATTTTTAATGACTGATTTTTCATTCTCATTTTGACTACTGGTTTACAGACTTCAGGCTCTTTTCATAAGGACATTACACCAACCGAAAGGATCTAGAGTCAAATCTCAGATTTTTGTATATAATCCTCTATCACACATATCAGCTCCTGCATCTGTATGTAAAGGACAGTAATAAACTATCATGAGTTGCTTAACAGTTCATGCCCCAACCTCTAAGACAAGATTCAGGCCCTAAGAAATGAAGAATTACAAACATAATTTTATTCCTTTTTTGACACCCTACAATCATGTCTATTTAGAGCTTTGTTAATAAATTGAGCAGTATACATTTGCACTGACCTTAGACACCTATCTTGACATGTATATTTTATAGTACAATATGTACAATTCCCAAACAGCTTACTGATGGTGTAATCACAGAATTTAGACAGGTAAGAACATCAAAGTCTCATAGGCTTTAGAAACAAACCCACACACTGGAGTATATTTTTAATCCACAAAATGGTATTCCTTTAAATTATTTCAGAAGACACCCCATTTCTCTCCACTGGCTAAAGCAGCCCCTAAAAGATCTAACACAATTTTAAAATGAAGTAGAATCTGTAGGTGAAATAAGACAGGGGAGATGTATGAAAAACTATCTTAAAAACACATGATGAAAGTATGAATATCTTTTAATTTCAAAGCAAGTGCAATGTTTCTCTTTAGTATCAGTGGATCTCTCCATTATGCGTCTTGCATAGCAATATATAATTCTATTGAATGCTAAAAGTGTCAGTAAGCAGCATATTTCTTTAACGTCAGTCAGTACACTATTTACCTAAAAAAAAGTAACACAAAAGCAGCTTTTTAAGGGTAAGCTCTATAGGGCTTTTAAGAATCACCTATTACAGAAAAGCAAATTGTAGCCTTTGTTACAAATCTGCAGTTCCCAGGTTGCTCATCACAGAGCCAGTACTCACTGAGATCCCACTCGAGAGATCCCCAGAGCATTTGACAGAAATGAAATACACAAGATTTAATTCAGGTTTCATAATGTGCTTATGTGTTTTGAATGTGAATGTTAATGAAATGTTATGAAAATTATTTCTTGGAAAATTCTTCGATAAATTCAAGCCATCTCTATTCAGCACCACCTTCCAACAAACAGCTAAAATATGACAATGCTCAGCAAATAACTTGGAATGAAGAATTCACAGGCAAGTTACAAAGATACAAAACACACCAAATACCTTATTAGCTGTAGATTACTCACACTGTCCACAGCACACACAGAAGTCTCATTCATTTCAGCTGGCATTATGTGTAACATATGAAAAACTGTTAAGTCTGTACGTTATTCAGGATGTCTATAAAGTTGTCAGAAATTAACTGAGTAAGAATTTAAAGGAAAACTCTGACCTGATTTTGCCATAGGTGTACATAGCACTTTACAACAGTAACAGAGGAATGAAGATGTTACCCCAAAAGATTTGTAGTTTCATGACAAATTGTTAGTCTTATTCACAGATGCAGCACTATTGTTTTGAAAGGAACTATGTGTAAATAAGGTAAAGTGTACCTGACCTTCAAGTAGGTATCTCAAATCCACTTCAGAGCTGAAGGTGAAGTTACACAACAGATAGCCCAGGAGTTACTGCTAATTACCAGGAGCTTGTGCATCCTTTATAAATGAAAATCGGTAGTTTTATATAAAGTGGTGAATCTCTTGCATCATAATTAAGATTTATCCTTCCCTAGTTGACTTAGTCCTTGTTAAAGTTGCTCTCGCTTCCTGTTAAACTCAGAACTCTGGCTAAACAAGGCCCAACTAATTGCGTAGATGAATATAGTACACACACGCATTGACTGGGTGAAATTCAGCTTTCCTTACCCAAGCCCCAGAATATGAGGTTTAGAAAGGGAAACTAGGGTGGAATTCATCCCCAGCCCTCGGGTAAATCGGACAGCATAGATACTGTCCTACTGGTAACACACTAATAATTTCAACCCACAGGCTGCAATCACTTCTGCTATCCCTTTGCGGTGTGCAGTAATTTGGGGTTTCTGAATCCACAACCGAATGGATTTGGTGGCCTTACTTCTCCTGCTGACGCTTCTGTGGCCTTTGGTTAGTAACCAAGAGGACAGCAGGGCTCCCAATTCGGATACCTCAGGGCTCGCATAGCACGGTAGCCTTGAATTTCTCCTAGTACAAGTAGACTGCATTAATGATTGGAAGGTACACCCTGAAAATAGTATCCCCAAAATTATATTTCCTGCCATTTATAAATAGATAGATCTTTAACAGAAATGTAAATGTTCATCTTGGAACTGATGTACATATTTCTACGGCATTTTCTTCTGTATTCAGCTGTATATATGTGTAGAGTCTGCTTGCTACGTAGTATTCTGTTATGCATGGAGCTGAGCTAGGCATTATATTTGTCCAGTGTTTCAAGAGCCTTAAGCATGTGTGCCCTAACTTTTGAATGTACAAGATTATTTTTTTCTTTTATTGCCTAGTGAATTTAAAAGAACAGAACAAAAGCCTAATTTTCTACTTCTATTAATTTTCTGATACTAGACTTCACTAGCTTGTTACACTTATGTAACAGATTTATTATTTTCTCTTTGCTCAGAAATTGCAGTATTGCAACTTGGAGCTAGAAAGGGAGCAATACATCTGCTCACAGGGACAGCTTACTGTCCCTTTCACCCAGTAGCATTTGTGCCACGTGGGGTATGGTTAACAAACGTTTGCATCGGGCTTCCTTTAACCAAAAGAAATATTTATGTTACTTAAAGGTCATTTTGTTTCACTAGGCATGGGACAAATGACAACTTGGTTAAGACGTGCCAACTTCTAGTCACTTCAGAAGTGTGACATTTTGATTCCAAAACATACATGAACAAAGCACATTGAGCAAAGCAGCTAGGGGAGAAATGCCTCGCTTTACAAGGAGTTTTTCACAAAAGCATTTTTTTTTTGCTAAAACCGTGGGAGTATTTAAACAGAAGTCTCAAGGTTCGTTTTCCATCTTTTGTAATAATAATGTTAAGTATCAATTTTGATTCTTTATTAGGATTTTTTTTTTGTCTTTATAACATAGATGGCAATGGCAATTTGTAAATGAAGAGTGTAATTAACTAGAAAAGCTTGTCAACAGTAACCGAACTTTAGGTGTATCATTATATATGACTGGCTGTACTTATGTATTTATTTGTCTAAATTGTATATATCGTTTTATCTATAGTGTCTGTAGGAGTGCATTCTTTTAGATTAAAGTATTATTTACAGTTTTGTGGGATTGCCAGCAAAGCTGCTAATCAAGATACTATTTTTTTGTATCAATGTCAAATAATAAAAAAAAATTAAGAACAAAGGCAAATGAAAAACTGAAGGCGTCCTGTACAGTTTTCTTCACTTCTTTCTAGAAATATAAATGGTATTATCTGAAAACATAATACCAGTGAATAGGCTCATTTGTCACAAGGAAGAACATTGTGCTGTAAAAGCAGATTTAAAAAAAAAATAATTGGAAAAAAGAAACACAACAAAAATATTACTTTTATTCATTATTTATGCAACAACTTCATCAAGCTGATGTCCACATTGATCAGGTATACTACTTCATTTGACTCCAAAGCCTTAATCTTAAAACAGCCACAGCAATATCTGATGCATTAGTGGATGGGTTCATCATCTGCTTTGCCCTATTCAGCTGCTTTGGCATCCCCAGCTAATGAGACCAAAGTTTGGCAGTTCTAAGGTGGCAAAGTGGTTTGACTCCCTTGGTCCTGCAACAGGATTCTTCCGCTACCTCCATGATACCTTAACGCGTATGCTTGCAGCCATCAAAGGCTACGCCCACGAGAAAAAGAGAAAGCACAAATGTCCCAAAACCCACATCTCATAAAACCACAATAAACTCACTCTGAAGTTGCTGTGTGACTGCCGGGAGGGTACCCATACAGAGGGAAGGGGTCCTCCTGTGGTTTCTTAGAGCCACACGCTGACCCTGACAGAGTCTTTTGCTTCCCCAAGCCCCCAAAAAGCACCAGGAAATAAATGAAGAAGCACAATCTGAATACACCCAAGATTATCCAGTCAGTCTCATGTAGCGTTTGTCTCCCAATACAATTATATTAAGATGCTGCTTTGTCCAGTAGCAAGGCCTGGGTGACCTTAGGGTCTTCACATCAAAATTATAACACATTGCAAAAGAACATAAAAGCAGGACAGAGTCCCTTTTATTTTAAGAACTAGTCAGAATATTTCCTCTCTCTCCATTCTCCCCTTTGCAGTTTCCCATGTAGAACGAAATATCTAACCTCTTTGACTAGTGGTTTCAGAGTTCAGTAACTCAAGCTCATTCATGAAATTGAGGGGAAAAAACCACACACCCCTGACAAGAAATACAGTTTTTGCAAACCAAAGTGTATTCTCTTTGGGTCATTTGTTTCAGAAGCAGCTGAAGACTGCTACAGAGTCCCCAGGCATCCCAAGAGTGTCTGCAGCAACCTTGCAAATCATAACGAGATGCTTTAAAAGAACAGTTTCACATACAGTAAAACCCCCTCCAATCATTTTTCTCTCATTTTCACCAATGCAGCCCGAGTCTAATTGCAACACTTACATGGTGTTTAATTAATATACAGCTTGGAGATATACAGATATTAGCACTAGTAGGGTAGATTTCATGTAGCTTGATTATCTTAATTACAAGCATTCTATTTTCTCATTTACTTAATTGATTGCCATAGATTTCCAAAGAAATTTGTACTGCCTTAAGTGAAAACAATATGTAAAAAAACCTTAAAACTGCTGAAGCTGGCCTATTCAAGCAGCAGTGTGCCAGAAAAGGAGATCTGTATAACATGAAACGTTGCACTGAATAATACCTGCTTACTTTTCTCTTGCTAAAAATAGGAATTTATGAAATGGAAGAAGAGGAGTCATCTGGGAAAAAAAAAATTAATATGCCTTATTGATTCAACTGCACCTGTAATAGAGTTGTCTCAAGTATCTCCTCTGAAGATGTGCCTAACGCAGGAAAAAAAGATCTGTTTTTCTGCTAGGTCTCCGCATTAGCTGACTCTACATTGTATCTCTGCCTCACCTGAAATAGCTAAGGAGAGCAAAAGGCGATTTATTAGTCATGCAAGATTTATCCTTGAGCATTTACTCTGCAAAGACAGTTTTACATATCAAGTTGTGCAGAGTTATGTGCAATGGTTGTGTAATGCAGGCAACTTTTATTTGGGGGAAGCAAATATCCCAAACTTGAGGTGTGCTGGGTAACGCCTATCATATCTGCAGCTAAACCAAGACTATCAATAATTCCAATCCCTACATCCCTTTTTCCTTTAGGAGTTCCCTTCTCTGGCCTATTTTCTAGCATGACCTCTTTCCTCAAAGAGAAAGCAGACCTCTCAAGGCACCTTAGTAGAGCAGTAAAAGCAAGGGGGGAAGCAGAGAGCTCCCTACAGTATAATTGGGGAAGTGCTAGCAGGCCCAGAGTACAAAATTATTTAGCGTGACATCCATCCTCTTTTGGCAATAAAGATAGCAGCCGTGTAAGTGAGATACACCACAACCAGCACCTGGACTCATCCATCTTGATACACCAGCCATTGGGCTCTAAGTGCGTCATGCTCAGATCATGCGTTGATTCTTGCTTAGCATAAGACATTTATAGGAACATCTTAAAAGAAAAGCAGTGCCAAAGCGTAGCAAGAGCAGAAAGGGATAAAACATTTGGAAACACTCTAAAAATTTTTATTATTTATTCAACTTCATTAAAACCTCTCCTCAAAAAGAATCTTCTATTGCGAGAAGTTTCAATAGTTATCCATTATCCATCAGATCTTATCCTCATACATATTCAGGGGCAATGAAGTAAAACATTGGTCTCCATTATCTGCCGTACTGCAGACTGCATTTGGATTGAGCTGTGTAAGGCAAATCAGATTTGATTCAAGTCACAAGCCCCATCACTTTCAATGGGATTTATGCCTGTTTTCACAGGGCTGAATTTCATTCTCTGTGTCCAACTCAGGTCTTACTCCTACTCACAGTGAAGTCAACTGGGATATCATCAAGGTTTCTGGGGAAGGACAATGTATTCCAGACAGTACTTCACTCACCAGAAACCAACTCTTATCAAATGCAAGCAGGAAGACAAAGCAAGTAGCAATCTCTCCAATTTCCCATTAAGCCTACTCCTTATGGAGATAAAGTAGAACATGAAACCTATGGGTTTGTAACCTGTACAATGAAAGCAGGTGTGTAACACTTAATCTTGACAGGAGAGGACTCTGTGCTGAGTTACCTATCACCTGGCTCTCTGCCAGTTCACTAACATGTTATATTCTGCTCATAAAAAGTCTGTTTGGCAGCACTAACAAATGCCACTGGTGAGAGCAAGAGCCCCACAGGCCCATACCTACTTCTTGCAATCGCTCCTTTTTCATTCTCTATACAGCTTTTATTTTTGCACTCATTACATTGGAGAAAAAATGGTCATACAATGATGCCTTTCCTAAACTTCATTCACCTGGAAGAATCCCAGCAATCTAATTTAGGATAATTTTCTTTCCCCTTGATAATAAGACAAGTATAGATGGTCTTTTCAAGTTGTCATCAGGACTTGCTGGTGTCCCTGCAGTTCCTCTCCTCCATTTATCAGACCAGTCACTGCACTCAAAACATGGAACCCTTCTGGCTCTAGTCTCTTACCTTAAAACAACACTGAACCTCCTCCCTTTCCCCCATGCTCAGCCAGCTCTTTATTTAGCATAGTTCATTACCCAAAGAGCTCCCCCTTCACACTCACATGTCCTCGCCATCACCACAGCTGCCCCTTCTCACACAAAACTCCAGTCATCAGCAGGTCCTTCAGCTGGGGCCTAGCCATCAACAATTTCCTCCTCCCTATCTCCTCCTTCCACCAGCAAGCCCTGGAAAGCTGTCATCTGCCTGCTTTCCTACTATTCTTTCTTCTCCTTGCAGGACTGTTTACTTCTCTACATTATCAGTTTCATACAAAACTGAGACTTGCACACGGTTTGCCAGTCCCAACTTAAACCTGTCACCATAAGACAGGACAGATACCTTGACTTTTCACCACATCCTTCTCCTCTCTCTTTCTTCCCCACTTCAGCATTTTGCTTGATTTACAAAAATCTCTTTAGCCTCGCTCCATTCTTCTGCACTTTTAATCTGCTTCAATCTGGTACATTTCCCTGTTGCTCCTATCAGTCTTTCCATTTTCCTAATGTGCTTTTACATAGCACAGCATCCTCCCACATCTAATGTATCCATCCAAACCAGCCACAAAAAGAGAACACAGACTTTTATGAAGAGGTGGTCCCTACCTGAAGGGTTTACAGTCCTACATTGTCCAATGCCTGGCAAAGTGAATTCAGTGAGTTTCAGAGGACAAGTAGCCCTTGAAGCAGTTCCTTTGAGAACCTTTTGTTTGGTATTACCCGGTCTAGTTTTACATATATGGAAACAACAGGTCCATCATCTTTCATCTGCCTCCAGAGATCCCTGCACAGCCTAACAGATCTTTCTTTACATTTTTTTTTTCCCTTGTTCCTTTTACCTTTCCTCACGCAACCTTGAAGAGTTCATCAGAATTCAAAACAGCATTTTTTCACATTTAATTTTAACTTCCATTTAATCAAGTATACCTTATTCCATAATTTCAATGTTTTAATCTTTTTATCTGCTTCTGCTTCCTATGTTGCCTTTACTTTTCTCATATCTTTCTAGCATTCAGACATCTGGCACTGAATCTATTACAAGTGCATTTGCATGAAGTATGAGCACAGAAGTACTTTCCTCTGTCTCTGTTTTTGAGGTATCAATGACTGAGTTATTGGATTAGTTTCACCAGACAGGACAGCTTGTCTTATACTATCACATTTAAAGCAGAAAATTAATTTTTACTAGCATCTGGAACAGACAGGAAGTCTACAGGGCTAGAGTAGCTATCAGCATGGCAGGTGTCAACATATCCATTCTATTTTTAAAAGTACCTAGTTAATGAACTTTCTTTATATAGAACACCATTTCCCCTCAGGCTACAAAAGGTCCAGATCATTCAGGATAAAATCATTAAGGTGCACTGAGGCTTTGTGTTATGTTTGCCATTGCTTTGGAATGACTTATTTAGCTTCCAGTTTTATCAAGTTTCGGTTGTATTGCTGCCTCTGGGGAGTGGTAAATGAAGCCTCTGACAAGGCTGTCTCGATACTTGCTGAGCATCATTTTATTCTAACCAATTACAGCATATCTGTACTTTGAATTACAAACTCAGCTGATGCCAAGGTTGATGATAGGCTGCTTTAATTGGTCATTAAAAGCCAGTATTATTTACTGCCTTGTTACTTGGATTCAGCATTTCTACACATGGGGATAAAGCTAATGAGCTAGAATAAAGAATATATGCAGCATGTAATTAAAATTACATTTTTTAATAGGAGAACATACATGCACACAATGTAAGTGCTGGCATATACTTACAAGTACAGGTTATGGAAGTATACATTTTAATTTGTATTATACCACAATTTAGCTGTTACTTCAAACAGATGGGTGAGTTGTGCAACATTTTTAAACTGATTTAATTGCTTGTAAAAGTATTGGCTTGTGTTAATTAGGTGCAGTAAATTACACAATGCTTCACAGATTCCTTTAAAAGGGGTTTTGAACATGTAGTATCTATAGGAAAATAAATTGAGCCTTGCAAGCCAGTATTTGACAAAATAGATACTGGCTATTTGTTTTATCAATACAGAAACAAGGTCAAAAAACCCCAACATTCACACAAGACAAAAATGCGCCTAACATGACAGATATTGCTGTATATTTGCAGCTCAGAGAATGTCAGAAATAACATGTAGACAATATATCCATCCATATACTTAGAAAAATAATCAGACTAAGTAAATGTAAACTGATTACCCTTACTCTTGCCCAAAAACCACTAGTTAAGTATAGAATTGAGGTAGCTAGTGTGGGATTACTACTGTTGTCCTTGTTTAGGGCAAAGTCATTTGCTAAAACATAAGTCATGTGGAAGACGGTCCCCGGGTTAATCTGAACATGTATTAGCCTGTGAAATATCTAGACCTCTACTCTACTGAGGTGTTGCCTCTTGTCTTGAACACCAGGGATGTCCTGTAACAAAAACCTTCATGCCCAAGAAATGCCAACTCCATGACAGTAAGTTACAAACAAGAACAATGCATCCAATAAAAAGTCTAAGTAGACAAGTAGAAAAACGTCTCACCCACTAAGTACCACAAAGGAGTACAATCAGATAACCAAACAAAATCTGCAGGGCAAGAATGGTTATTAAACTCCTTGGTTGCAATACCAGGAAAGCAGAGATTAGCAAGGAAGGTCCTTTCTGACTGACGAGGCTGGCAGGTCCTTCCCACCTCTAAGAGAAAGGGCTGCCCTGATAGCATGGCTACTAAAGAACACAAATTAAATATATCCCAACCCATTGAGATCCTACATCCTGAAGACTCGCACCAGCCCCAGGTTTGGGTGCCTTCTAGCATTACCAGGCAGAAACCTTGCAGGATCCTTGGTTAGAGCTGGCACAAAGCTTCCACTGGGGAACAGCGCATTTTACCTTGGAGAATACATCATGGTGCCCCCAAACATTACATTTTAGGATGTCTAGGCTATAAGGAGAGTGAACTCTTAGCAGATAAAGTTGTCTCATTTGTGATAGATCATCTATTTCCTGGACATTTTAGATGATGAAATGCTTTAAATTTTTTTATGGTTTTGAAATTACTGTGCTGGAAACATCATTGAAAACAAGCTTGCACTTTCATCTTCTGCTAAACCCAAGAGAAATACCACTTCAGAGGAGTATATTACATTTCATTTGAACGCCGGGACAGCCACATCAGTAAGTAAACTAAAAACCATACAGCTTGTCAGAGTTAACACGACCACCTGCCCATGTTCTCCCTTTCCAGCTCTGATCATCAAACATATTTCATTCTCTTCCATGCCCTTCATTTCAAGAGTACCTAACAGCTTATTTTTTTAATGCATTACAATTTCAGTAAGGCTGCATTTTGTTTAAGGAAAAAAAAATGCTTTATGTAATGCAAACATTTTTAAAGAAAAATGGAAGAAAGTTGCCCCTGGAAAGTTGTACTTGCATGTGCACATTGGCTGGCAACATGCACCTGAAATACAGAAACAAAATGAGAAACATTTTGTTGTTCCTTAACATGTGCTGTGAGGATGGATGACAGCTCATGAGGAAAGATTAGAGCAAACAGGACTGTCCTTTCCCAGGTTTTACTTTTACTAATCATGCTATTGTTTGAGAGCAAGAAAACCTGATCTAGTCGACGACGGGGGTTGAGTGAGATGACCTTTAAAGGTCTCTTCCAACACAAACTGTGATTCTATGTCCCTGCTCATTGCAGAGGGTTGGACTAGATGACCTTTTAAAGGTCCCTTCCAACCCAAACCATTCGATGCTTCTTTTTTGGGGCTCTCGAAGCCTGGGGAAGCGGCTACCTCGTGCCAGCACCGTCAGCTTGGGGGAGGGCTGCTGACATGGCAGGGGCGGAGCCAGCACCACCTGCCACAGTTCTACACGTGCTGCCGGAGCGCGCCGAGGAACTCAGTCGGCACTCCGAGAAGTAAGTTCAACTGGTGGTAACTGGTCCTCCGCCTGGCTCGAGAGGCAAACTTGACTCAAGTAGTGGTTGTTACTCTCCCAGAAGAGGACCTAGCCATGGTTACCACTCGTCTGAAATCCCTTGCGAGAAGGCATGTGGCGCCGCAGACGGAGCTTCTAGAAAAACATGCAGCCGTGCAGGCCTCTGGCTGCAGGGAGTGCCTGAGCCTGTCACTCGCACTGGAAGACAGCAGAGACGCCACTTGTGTGCGGTGTGACCCGGTGAATGACCTGCTCAGCCTGGTAGCAGAGCTGAGGGAGGAGGTAGACAGGCTCAGGAGTACCAGAGTGTGAGTTCTAACAGTGCATTTAAGCCAAAAATATGTATTTATCAAATGTAAATTACAACATAGACTTAATTTAACTATAAACCACATGTTCCCTTTCCTCAACATAATGTGTCACAAATAGGTAAAATCACTAAAGCTGACTTCAACATAATTTTTTCTTTCCTTGAAAGATTTCTTCCATGCTAGTTTGAAAGAATATCTAAACCAGAAAGAAGTTGGTAACATACACTTAAATGGTATACACCAAGAACTTACTTAGCTTCACCTGCCTGACTGTTAAAAAGGAATTTACACAGGAACCATTTTGTATCTCACAAAGTGTGTGCATTTATATCTTTGTTCCTAAATTTACCAATATCTGCACTAAGAGGATATTATATACAAACAATCTTTCTTTGTATTAACTTACCATAATTTCAGACAGCAGTATAGTTCAGTTCTACAAGAACAGATAATCTTTGAAATGCTCTCCAGAAGGCAATAATTTTGTCTTTAATTATAAAAATTATTTTCACAGATAAGAGGTTTCTTTTGTGCCTAAGACAAGGATTATGATTCTTTGTTAGATAAGCAGTAGAAGCCTTAATTTCCACTGTTTGTTATGTATTTAATATTAGCTAGTGTTAACATGCATGCACATTTGTCTCCAACAGAAGCTTTTAAACGGTTCTCCTTGAGATCTGAGCATGTAAGCAGTTGGAATGGTTTTGGTTTGGGTTTTTTTAAATGCCTTTAAAAGTAGTAACAAATTGTCTAAGTGCACAGATTTATTTTTGTCAAGCATTAGTAATGCTCCATTAGATTAATTTGTGTTGACATACAAACAGAACCCAGGCCTAGTCAGAAAAACACAAGTTCGCAGGTGACAATCAAAGAAAAACACGATATGTCCATACCAAGAGCTCAATATTATAAGAGAGGACCAGTTAGACATATACCTGAAGTACCAGCGACAAAGCTGGTTTGGATTTTTCCCCCATGTTACACATAGCCATGCAGACATCAAAGCTCTGGTTTGGTTTTGTTTGCAATTATTGTGGTAGCTTTTAAAAACCACAAATGGCTGCCAGAGTACATCAAACCTGAGGGAGCTCGTATTATAGAGCATTTAGAAATTGCTCAATGGTTAGTGCGGCTGCATCTCGGTCCCCAGTGCTGACTGTCAAGAAGTAAATCACAGAAAGCTGTGAGGAGGTCTGAGCAGAAAGAGTTTCCTGGAAGGGGCAGTTCCCAAGCAACAGCGGTTATAACTTCTGAAGAGAGTCCGCACAGACAGCACACACCTCCACGTGAACCACAACACTACTTACGCGGGTCCCAGAGATCTCCTTGTTAGACAACAGGTTGTCCATGGAAAGGGCAAAGGGGAGGGAGGAGGAGGGAGCGGGAGGGAGACGGAACAAGGGGCCCGAGAGCTCCCATTTCTGTCATGCCAAGTTAAGTGCCGCAATGCTGGGACCCACCTGAAGAGATAAATCCTTTTGTAAAAAATAAGATTTCAGAATAGAGGGAAAGGAAAACAAATGATTTTGTGAATTGCAAGGTTCACAACTGTTTTATATAAATATACATGTGTGCGTATATACAAATTGGGAAAGAAAAATAAGTACTTTGGAAAGCTGAACAGTTATTGATGCAATTTTTGGAAAAATCAAATGCCACCAGTAAAATTAAATTGGTATGTGAAATAGCGGAGTTTTGTTTGTTTAAGAAATTGCTACCATGTACTTCCTAGATAAGAAGCAAGGGCAGCATATAAACACAGAAAAGCAGCACAAAAGCCTGTGTACACCTCCAGGAGGGATTAAATACTTTATCAGGAACTCTGTCCTCATCCTGAATTTTTTATGGTCATGTAGCTCAGTACAAAGCGAGCACTAAAACCACCAAGTGAAAATAACTGAATTTACAAGAGGTTTGTGTGGGTGCAGGGCAAGAGAACCACAGCTGAGGCACTTTCTTTCAGGAGCTTACAATCTACATATACACTACAATATAACAAAATATACTGTATCTAGTGGCAATGCTGCACTCACCATCCTGCTCCACAGAATTTTCTCCTCTTCTCTTTGACTGTATGATAGGTATAAATAATGAGCACAGACTGAGCACCGAGACTACATACAGGCAATGTTCTGGAGGTCCATGCACACTCATCCTGCTTGCACTCCATGTACAGGCAGGCTTGCTCCCTCTGTGCTCTGCAGCGACCAGATACTGACCTAGTCTCCATAGGAAAAGACATTTCCAGCCACAAAGACAATGTGTTACAGCAGGAGAACTGCCTCTCATGTCACTGTTCGCTCCCTTACCCTGTGGCTTCTACATACCACCCTCTGTGATGGTTTCAGGCACCTGCACTAACCACCACGCTGTCTGAGGGCTGTGGCCTGCACGCTGCCTTGGAAAGGGAATCCACAAAGTGCACTGCTTCCCAAACACAGCAGGGCAGGGGAAGCATCACTTCCCAACTTCCAGTATGGTTTAAAAAAAAAATAAATTAAAAAAAATTTTGGAAAAAAATTTGTTTTCATGGACTACTTTCCCAAAAGTTGCTTTGTTCTTCTGGTGGCACCTAGGGGGGATGTGCCAGAGCCGGCGCAGGGACCAGCATAGTTCCAGCTCCAGTAGTGCGAGCCGAGTGCAGAAGAAGCACGGGGCCGTCCCCAGCCCTTGGCAGCACCCAGCTCCCCAGTCTGGGAGGACCTCGGTACAGCTTTGCCTGTACCCCAGCCAGCTAACTGGGTTACAGCTGCTTCACTTTTTCAAGGATCGCAACACTATCCTACACCGATTCTCTATAAAGCTTCTACAAAACCATGCTGATTTCTAATAGCATTTGGAGCCTCTGTTTAATATAAGTTAACATAATATCTGGTTAATACAAGTTTACTTCCAGGTGAACATGAATGATGATGACAGTTCAGTGTAGGGAAAAAAACCTACCGAAGATAAATGTATGGGAGCATACGGAATTACAAAATATTATGGTATAAATCATTTTTTCTATGCATTGCCTTGGCAGTAATTAGCATAAATACATAAGAAGGTATATTTGATAAGTGGCAGCCCCACAGATACCTGGCATATGTAACAAAACAGGGCTTTTACAATTATTAACCAGTCAAAATTTTAGCTTAGGCTAAAGAACACATTTTGCCTCAACTGAATTTAAGAATGTATTATCTGCATGTTCCAGTATCAGGATGCCAATTTCATAGGAAGTAAAACACTATCACTTTTCTGTAACACTGAAAGCATACATCTAACACACCATAAATTGGAAAACAAATTGGTTTACTCCCCTGGACTGAAACCGAATGTTTAATTCCCTTTGTTATAATTTTTTTGCATCCAACAGCTGTCTTCAATTTAAACTGACATCAATCTGATTTTCCACAAGGTCACTGGAATACTCTTCCAAAAGGTATTTTTAGGCCTTTGGCTTACATCAGAAGAAGGGAAGAACATTAAATTTACTTCAGCATGAACTCTTATGTTGCCTGTAACAATTTATAGGGCATATGCAAATATAACAGCCCCAGTCGTCTTTGGATTTAAATACATATAGCCTTACTATAAGACATTATCTGCAATTACTTTATTAAAAATTAAAATCATTGCCTATGAAAAAGACCCTGCTCGACTATGCTGACAACAGAATATGACGATAATGATGAAAAAAGGAGGAAAAAGTAACACTCGCTCATTTGCTTAAACACAGCCCTGCTTTGATTTCCACAGACCAATCCAAGCTATGGATTCACACCCTTATTAGTCTTATAAATCCAATGAGGAAGCACTGTTATACAGTACACACAAATCCACAAACACAAAGTAGTTTTAAATAAGTATAGTAATTTATATAATGCTAAATTGTAGCTCCATAGCTGTCATCCAAGAGTCTAGATCTTTGTGAAAATCCTTCTGGAGGGAAAAAAAAACCCAAAACCCAAAGTATCAAGCAACCCCGAAGTGCAGGAGTTTCCTCACCCTTTCAATCTTTTGTGAAGCATCAGGTTTACGGCTGACTTGACTGTGCCCTATCTGACAGACAGATTTACAAGGTTAGCACTGAACCTAATCAGAAACAATCAGAAAACTCTTTCTCTCTGGTGTCATTTTCTGCTTGGATGGCTCTGCTATGCTATTATAAATAGGAAAAGCTTGCAGAACAAGCAGGGTGGAAGACTTCAGGGAGATTTTTGTAATCACCTTCCATTCAAATCACACCTACTCTTTAATCACGATTGGATCCTTTTCTATTTTATAGCCCCAGGAGTAAACCGAGGAGCTCATAATCAACACAGATAGGGAGTGAAATTTTAGTCCCACTGAAGCTATTGTAAAGTATTATTAATTCATGGGGCCGAGATTTCAATAATGGTCCTTCCCTCTGGATTCTCTGTTCTAATTTAAGGTGTTTTTCTCCACCCTCCACCTATTTCTCATAATATACAGCAAATGCTCCAGTGAAGTTAAAGTTTGTTTTAATCAGAGGTGCTCTAACAAGAGAAAAA
>VYXH01005896.1:156602-175541 GCA_013397275.1 Burhinus bistriatus | reverse complement strand
AAAAAAAAAAAAGTCCTGAATTCAACAGGATTCTCAGCTGACACTCTGAGATGCTGGGAATAGTTCCAGGTTTAACAACCCCAATCACATATCTATTACACTTTTCCTCAATGTGAACACTTACTTCACAAAAGCCACAACCACAAAAACCTTTCCACAGAGCTTAAAAAAAAAAAAAAAAAAAGAAAGGAATTTTTTTTAAGATCACAAATTGCACATCTTGCACTGTGAAAAGATTCAGTTTTCAGCTTATGCTAAAAACTCTGCAACCAAAGCAACCTAGAAAACTATCAAATGTATTTCTTGGTCTAAGTACAAAGTCCTTTATCTCTATTGCAAAAAGAGGCATAGAAAGTTTACCTTTAAGAAGGTACTTTTTTAAACAGAATAGAGCACCGCTACCTTCTTGCTCGGGCATATTCAGGGCCAAAGGCGCAGCTGCAAGAGTGTTCACTGCAAGAGTGATGAACAAGCCCCACGGAGGCCGTGATGCCCCGTTGTTGTAGCACACGGGAACCGTGTCCCACCAGACAGGGTAGGAAGGGAGCACTGCTCAACAGGACTGACTAAACCGCGTGGAAGCTTGGCAGAAGAGGCACATCGTCATTCATACCTCCCTGGTTCTGAACAAGCTCGTGTTCACTGACCATTTGATTTTATACTTCATTCTTTAATTTAAGCATTTTGTTCTTTCTTGGTCAACAACAGAGTATTAGCACAACACAGAGCATCAGGAAAAGATACTCATTTGCCAGAACAAAACAACCCCAGCGCTCCTATGCATGAGAAGCACCTTTCTTTAATGAATCTGAACTATTACACAGATGAAAAAGAACCAAATAACCATTTGGTTTTTTCCAGAAGAAAAAAAAAATAAAAAAATATTTGAAAGATAGCCAGTTTTCAATAATTCTTAACATTTGTATCTATGTGGAAAAATTAAAAAAGAAGAGGCATGTATTTTCCATCTACTCCAATTCTATTTCTCATAGCTGTTCCTGTATATAAATGCATCCACTTGCATAACTGATTTTCTACACTCTACTGAGACAATAAACAAGCATAGCGTTTCAAATTCACAGTTGAAAACTAGATGCCAAAATATTCACGTCCTGAGAAGGACAAGATTGCCTCCCTATTGGTTTATGCAGTGAAAATTAAATATTTCTCCTTCTTACCATACACTCTTCCAAGTCCCTGTAATTGCTCATTGATCCACCACTGCCCATATTCTTAACGTGACTAGAAGCAGACAACTTCACAACTACTGAGTTTGGTTCAACATCTCAGATCCCAATGACTGTGCAACCAGCTTGATGAGCATCAATCTAACAATCATAAAGCTGCTATAAAACCACATTTTTATATGCACTGTAATGTTACTCTTAGGTATTAATTTTCCCCTCAATGACTAAGTGTCACAATGTTCAACTACTAATATGCCTGGATATTTCATCAGTTGGACCACTGTGTAATAAAACACAACTAAAACAGACTTTGTTGGTTTTGAGTAAATCCAGCTGCTCCATCAACTTATTAGCAGAGCACATGCTCAGTGAACTTGAATGTAGGCTCCTGCTGCTTTTCCAACTTCTCATTTTGAAGTAATCAGCATTCCTAGTGCATGCACATGCATGAGTACATTGCAAGAGGGTGGAAAGGCTGCCCACTTGATACAGTGGGAAAACCCACAGCATTCACTGAATAAGGCTGTATCACAAATGATCCAGAGGAAAAAAAACCACACTAACCGCTATTTGTTATCAACAAGGTCTCATATTTTTTTGCTGCTTTGAAAAAACACTGGGAAGCACCCTCTGCTCCCTGCTAAACAAAAATCAGCATTTTCAATGCACTCAATTAGCAGTGTTTTAGGTCTGTGTCAGATTCATCATCACAGCTAATTGATTTCAGGCACAGGCCAATCTCACCATCCAACATCATTATGCAGAGGTAGGTGGTGAAAAGGAAAACAAAATCTCTGATTAAGAGAAGCCTGAGGGGGAGGCACACCATTTACAAGCTGCACACAATATTCCCTCTCAGAGAAATAACGGTGTTTAAAAACATTCTGAAGGGTGCCCCACAATCAGATTTTATAGAACTGTTCTGGAAGCCCACAGATTGGAGATTTTAAATGAGACCAAGCTGGCTGAAAAGGCACACATTCATCTTTATCTCAGCAGAGGACATGGGGGAGAGAAAATTCAATGATGTTTCCTGGCCTATTTCCCTGCTCCCACCTTCCACCTCCATGCACAAAGCAGAAGTGTGCTCTGGGGCAGGGAGGTCTATAGAGGAAACTGTGGTAGCACATAGCACAGTATTTCTAGAAAGCAAAAATATTTATCCCAACTAGGTAGCTGCATTGCAGTTTGAATGCAACTCTGTGTGCGTCGGTGGGAATATCTGAGGTCAGCACTTGTCAGAGGAAAGAGACATGCGCTCCTGTTCTCCTGACATGAAAAGCATATGTTGCCAGAGTGGGAGGCAGCTTTCCTGGCGGGAAGCCCACTCTGGAGTCCCAGGAGATAAAGGGCTGGAAACGTCCCTCCTCTCCTACATGCACAAACCAGTTATTCTCTAGACCTGGTTTTGTGCTGAGCTAAATTCTATGTTTATATCCATCCTTTTTAACACTTTGAAAATAATAAATGACAAGAACTGCATTTCATCAACTGACTTCCATCTCAGTCCACAGCACACAGCTACTTTCAGCACACTAAAGCAGAGCGCACTGGCAGGGCTGGCTCCGTGGACATTGACATTCATCAGCCCACAGAGCCTCAAGTGCCCAGCTGCAAGCACTGGCATATAATCATTGCTGCAGATGATTATATTTTTAGAACCATCTAATTAAGCCCTATTTTCCTGGCCTCAGAGACAGCTATATAGTAGCTCACCTGTTCCAGCTTCATCTCATTAATTAGAGACCTCTTCCTTCAAACACAGCCATGTGTTCAAGCCAGCAACAGGCCCCAGGTATTGTCCAGCAACACCTTTCTAACAGGAGCAGCACAACTGCTTTGGGGCAAGTCATGTCATACATATGAGAACCGTACCCATCTCCTAAATGCTTTTCATGTAAACATGAGTAAGTGAATAGTTGCTGGTTTTCTCTTTTCCCTTGTTATTCAACAGAAGATGTTAATATAGTATGCAGGAAGCAAATTCCTACTACATTTGGTGTCTATTTTTACTTTATCATCGCTTGCACGCTACTTTCTACTGCAACCTATTGTATATTTTTACTTTTTTTTTTTCACCTGTATATAGCTGTGAGAATAAACTGCTTCATTTTAACAGACGCTAAAGCTTTAACTACATTTTCTTTCAGGTCACTGTCCTTCTGAACTCATTTTGCTTACAGTGTATTCATTCACAATACCTTAGCAGCAGCAGCAAAAAAAAAAAAAAAAATTAAAGAACCAACACAGCTGTGATAAATAACACTGCCGCACAAATTTGCTCTCACTGAACCAAGGAGCTCAGTGAAGCATTGGCATGTTTCTGCATCAGACTGCAAGTGAGCAACAACTGTTACAGCTTTATCTTGGTACAATACTGCTGACTGCTTCAATTAAAGTATTACATTCTTCTTTATTTAGATACCTCCTGCAGCCCCAACGAGTATAGCAGATGAGCACTTTTGACAGTTGCTACTCATATCCCAACACCTTTTCCCCAGCCTTCAGGGAGGCGTATAGTGAGTGGAACACGATTTTCCTCCAATTATATATTCCTACTTCTTTTATAGATCTGTGAAAACAACAAGCTTCCCTGAGCATTTATTTCTTTGCCTGAAAAAGAAAGCTAACCAGCTAACTACTTTGCAGGCGGATTAGTCAATACTGGTGCAACGTTTTGAGAAGCATACATTAATGTACATAACAAAAATAATCTAACAGCAATGCTCTGGACTTAACTCCTTCAGGTCCTGCTCAGTAGCCACCCCATCACAGCAGTGCAAGTTATCAACTGTTTCACTGGCAGATGCACATTTAAGATACTTTTTAATTTACTCTCACTCCAACACAAAGGTTGATAATGACTAATTAGCTGCCAAATTGCAGCCTGCCCCCCAGGTCAGACATAATAGCAGTGCCCTCTGTCTTCCCCCACCAGCACAGCCGAGGCAGAGGCTCCCTGGCCACAGGTCAGTGGGTGCCCGGAGGCACAGCCTTCTCGGGGCTGCACTGGTGGCTGCCCCAAGTCCTCTGCCCAGCTCCTCCTCTGGCTGGTGCCAGGGAGCCTAAAGCAAAGCCTGCACAAGCTGACCCAAGCAAAGCATTAACCAAAGTAAGGCAAGAGATAAACAGCTGATTATAGGACACTGAGGCAAGATACCATGGATGTGGAAGAAACAGCACGCAGATTATCAGTAATGCCACACCCACACCTGCAGAGACACCCCAAAGCTATGGAAAGACACCCCATTTTTGTCCCTGAGGAATGGCACACTTACCATTTTTGTTCGCTGCCCTCAGCTGGCGCCAGGCCAGGCCAGGCCTGGCCCAGCCCCACGGGAGCACAGGGCCCTTCCAGCCCAGAGTGCAGCCCCCAGCCCCTGCCACACTGCCAAAACCCTCCCCCGGGGCTGGGGCTCCCTGCACTAATGGGCCTGAAGGCACCAGTCACCCGAGGAGGGCCTGAACTGCCCAAATGAGCCTCAGCTGTGGCCACCAGCCCCACACCTGGGCCAGGGGCAGCAGGTGCCAGCCCTGGCCCTGCCCTGGGCCCCTCTCGCCCTCTTCCCCACACAAACCATCATCCCACAGGCATACAGGCCCTGCCCCAAACAACCAAACGATTTCTTGAAGTACAAAGACCTCAGGAGTCTTAAAAATGGCTTATGCAAAGAATTGGAATGCAAGCGGTCAAGAGCAACCCTTGCCTATGAGCGAGCAAGTGGTGTTTTCTCCCCTTCTGCTCCCCAACATGAGGAACCAAGTCCCTTGTGCAGGTGCCACTCATAAACTCAATAAGGGCAGCAGACATTTATAACACCACCCTACTGCACAGCCATCAAAATGCACTCAGAGCATGCAAATTCAAAATACAAATCTGTTTGTGCAATACACTTTTATTTTTATTTTATTTTTTCAACCTTTGCAGTCATCTTGGAGTAATCATCATGTAAACAGTAGGATGGGATGGGATTACATTGAGTCGTACGCAAATGGCTCTAGAACACCTCAACGATTATGACAAGGCATTATAAATAACTTCTCTTAATAATATATATTTGCTGTTTTCAGTACATTAAAGAGCTGCCCTTTATCTAGGATTAGCTAGGAAGTAGTTTAAATTGTAACTGCCAAGAAACACATCTCCAGATTTGAAAGTCTTTCTAAGGTTTGCTAGCTTCATAACATCTATGTCACAAGTTGAGCATAAGACTACTTGGGTCAGAAGTGTTTTCTTTGTAACAGAGTTTTATTTGATCATTGCACAAAGCCCTATTATTTTCACTCCACCTTCGTATTTTGCAGAACTTCAAGTAAAGCTTCAGTTCCGTTCTTCAAGTTTTTATCACCTGTATGAAACCGGTTTCTATCATTAAGGATAAGTTGGATCAGAGATGGACACAGTAAGCAGTCTACCTTAACGACAACAGTTCAAAATAGTTCTAGCTCATAGACTCCCCAATAAAGCATAGTCGAAATACTCTAACACCTTTGCTACTGTATATCCCCTCCTTGCTCAGATAACTATATATATATTTATATATATTGTACCATATGTATGGTACTTCTAGAAAATGGAGATTATTTATTTAAGCAGCCTCAGGCACATTCTTAAAACATTAACATCTGCAAGGCACCTCCCACTCCCTTGACAATCAGTTTGTGGACTGGTTTTTAGACACACAACCAACAAAAGCTTGCTAATGCCTAATAATTTAAAAAAAAAAAAACAACCCAAACCCTAGAAGTTACCAAATACTTCAAAGATATACCTGAAACTTTTTTAAATAATGGGAGATTAACTGCAAATAGCACATAATCGAGTCAAATAATTTTCTTATTACTAGGATGTGTAATGCATAAATATATGAAAAATAAAATTCACAGTTTTAAAACTAGAATTCAAGTTTGGCTAATAATTCTTAACTTTTATAGTTATGTTAATTTCTAAATATAACAGAACAGAGGCAGTATTATCAACCACAAGTACAGGTAAAATAGCATCACTCAAAGTTTATGAAAGAAGTAAGCTTGATAGAAAATTCCTTTTGTAACCAATAAATAGAGCCACCTGAGTGCACTTCCACAGGCTTTTCACTTAGGGGGGATCCAAATCAACTGCTAAGAGACATTTAGTAGCATTTTGAATGTTAGCAGCAGCGGTGTAGCTGTGGGCTTTGCTTGTTCTGACTTTGTGAATTGCTAGAGAATGAAGCAGAACTCTGGGTGGTGCATTAATTTTCCTTTGCATCTAAGCCGGACTCTTCGCAATCTCACAATTCAGCTTGGGGTCAATGGACAGACATCAGCTGACACTTAACTGAGCAAACCCAATCAGTTTCACTTCATCGGGAATCTCAGTGCCATCGCAGCCAGAGGCCTGCAAGTACAAACAGAAATGTTTAGTACGTCATGCTACAGAGGAAGGTTTGACAGCCAGGTTATAAATTTTCCCCATATTGCCTAGTCAGCAAACAGCTTAGTTGAAGGAAAGCTTTCAGACTGCTTGGTGTATTCTCTGCCAGAGTCAGCCAACTGCATCCTTAACTTTAGCAAACTCTTCTAATCAATATTAAAAATGATGAAAAAAATACAGGGAAATTAATACTTAAAGACCCAAATTCGTTAACCCAAACTTTCCAGACTGGAGCCAAATGTGCTTTTTCATGCAAGCATGCTGTTTTCACTTGTGAAGAGCCAATAATTTACGTGTAGAAAATCCACCTTTTACCATTGTGCTATGACACCAAATGTTTCCATGAGTCCAGCTATCAAGCCTGTCTGGAATACCAACCCACTGAATTTTTAAACAAGAGATTGATATAGTTTACGAAGAGTAATCATATTTGCAAAAGGACAGCTCCTTTCTGACAGTACAATCTAGTACTTAAAATTGTATAATTGAGATTCTTCAGTAAAGTCTGTCCCAGTACAAACTGGCACAGGTGATCTGTTCATTTTACACAAATAATGGTAAAAATATAAAACCACCTTGCTCAGGACTGAACTGTTACTTTAGGTCTGCTTTAAAAAAAATCATACATGGTGTACGCAAAATATTTTGATATTTTGATTTTTAAATACAAAATTTGCTTCTGTAGGACAGAAGTGACTACATTTTTAATAAAGTTTTTTACACAGTCTTCACCGGTGTGGTAGATAAATCAAAATAATAATACAACTGGATGAACGGTGTGTAATGGTAAATTACTTATGATAGATGCCTTCAAACTCTTCAACATATCCCCCCCAAAAAAGGTCAGAACAATGGGTTCACCCTACAAAAATGCTCTTGACCCTTTTTTGCATTAGTAGCAGTTGAACCCTTTAGAAGAACTGGTTTGTATATATGCACTATAAGGAAAAGAGCTCTCAGATTGTGCACAAAAGGTGCACCAAGTGACATTATCCATTGAGTTTTCATGACAAAAAATAAACTCACTCAATACTTGTGGAAACATTACATCAGGCTACTCCTTCAAATTTACTTTGATCAGACACAAAGAACAGAAGTTCTGTCTTCAGAGAGTACTTCACAGGTCTTATTCCACTGAAGCAGCAAGTTAAAGGTCTGAGATCATTGCCATCAGTTACTATTAAGTTATCTCAATGGCTTTTGGATTGGGAATTTACTAAATAAATGGAGTTTGAAGTTTGCACTTAAAATACCATGATAAAAAGAGCTAATATTATTAACATCATTCTATACTTTAGCTAGCTATCGATCTCCTCAAAGCCATGCTAAGTAACATATCTAGATGCATATATATTTTTAAATGCCTTCCTTATCAATAAATATTGTCTAATATTTAATGCACCTGGAACCTATTAGCTCATATTTTGTGCTTAGCATAAGTACAACTGCTATACACAAACTGCAACATACAAGAAAAGCTCTTAGTAGTTGCAATTCACTGTTTAGTGACTGAATGCATTCTTTCATTAAGGGTTTTTTTCCTCCCTTTTTCATATGAAAAATCCTTACATAAAATGCAAATTATGCTGTGCAATAATTTTGTGCTTCCTTGAGTGTTGCCAAAATTACTCATATATTAAAGCAGCTTCTTTCCCAAAGTGTGGACAGATGGATCCTGCAGGGAAGTCCTCTTCAACATATCCCCAAGACAACTAAGGGAGGTTTAATACTATATATGTTCTGTAGAATTACATCATTGTAAGACCAAAGATACACTGGTGAAAAATATGCAAGAGGGAGATCAACCCTTAAAGACAGATTCATCCAGACACCTCACTTCAACAACTTTACCATTTTGGCAATAATTAAAGACAAAAATGGTTAAGACATTAATCATTGTTCTTTTCTCCCCAAAGACGAAAATGCTTGCTGTTTGATTAGAAATATTATATACCAGCAAAAGCAATCTGCAAGCAGTGAGATACTAACCAGATTCCCTGTCCACAAATACTAGCAACTGATCCTAGACTAAAGAGCACTTTTCAATTGAATTCTCTGAACGGATACAGGATTAGCTACATTTAGACCTTGAATCCCCATGAAATATTTACCAACAAAATGTGTTTTAATCAAGTTGTATACAAGTGCTTTCAAATTCAGTGAGATCTTGCTGAGAGGTAACAAAGACTCAGTAGAGCATACAAAGTGACAGAGTTCTAGGCAACAATTCATTTAGCAACTCCACTACACAATATAGAAACAGGCAGAAACAGAACATATATTAAAATAATCCAAGGATAAGAATAAATTAGGATACTTCTTGTGGTTATGTTCTTTTCCTGGGAAGTAGGGAACTAATGCAGGAAACCTAGGTTAAAAATATCAGGAAGAAACTTAGGTTAAAAATTAACCTCAGGAATTGTTACCTAGCCAATGGAACTTACCTTGGGAACCAACAAAGACATTGATTTTGGATTGTCTATTAATTCTGATTATGGTAAGGAGTAGGATTATAACAGCATTCACTTACTGGAATCTGAAATACCATGTGACATGGACTGCATACCAGCAATAAATCCAACTGAATCACAGAAATACCCCAACCTAAATTTTCAAGTGAATTTGTTTTCAACTTACATAAACATTAATTGGATACTATGGGATATTACATTTTGGAATTTCAAGCCTCTATTTTAAGTGTGTGAACTAGAAACCCAGACTTCTACAGAGCCCTCTGGAGTATCCATATATGTAAATGCTCTTGGTGAGATGCCATTGACTATACAATAAAGCTAAGTCAGATGTTTAGACAGCAAGAACACAGATCAGCTGCAAAAAGACAAGCATCAGCCTTTAAGCTGTATTTAGCTAGTAAGAGCCACAGAAGCAAAATAATTTGAGTTACATGTCCTTATTCCCCCACTCCAACACCCCCCCAAAAGAAATGTGTAAGTTCTGGTGATTTTATTGGACTGTAGAAGAAAAATGAGTCCAAATTATTTGGTTGGTTTAAACTACTCAAAACCGTATTTTAAAAAAACGACATGGGAAGAACAATCCTGAATTAATACACTATCATCAACTAGGCCACTTACTCTCTAAAAATTATTCTCTACAGCCCATACGAAGCAGCTGCTTTTGTAAACAAAGCTATGATTCTGGAGACCTACTTATCTAATAGACATTCAGTCTAGTCTTTCATATGCGGCTGAGTCACTCTCAGCAAGGGGTGCTGAAAGGTAATTGGTGAGAGTTTGGTATTTACATAGCTAATCATTCAATAGCTTTAGGTATGTACATTTTTCAACTTAATTTTAGCAAGAAATAAAAACAAATACAGCACATCAATTTTGAATTAAGTTTTTGCAATGTGAAGTTACTAATATTAGATCTATCATGATAGCATCAAAATCAACCAAAAGGAGGGCCCATGGTCCAGGGCACAAAATGCAGCACAGATAACAGTCCCAGGCCCAAAACCAGGGTCTGATGTTGTATATACAGAAGACAGAAAGAGGTGGGGAGGGAGAAACGGTAACAAAATACAGTGGGAGCAAGATCAGCTTGCAAGTGTGGATGGTCAATTGAAAGAGGTTGAAAGGAAGAACTAAGGAGAAGCAAGCAGTGGAGAGGGAGACCTGCATGCAAGAAAAATGGTGGCAGATGTTGGAAAAAAATGTTGGGATTGGAACAAGATGTCCATTAGCAGAGGACACTTCAGCCAGGACAGAGCTGAGGGAGTCGGAGTGGAGGGGAGTTAACTCAACAACTACAGTTTTCTCTGCTTTACTTGTTTTAACCTCCTTCCCCCTGCACAGTTATGGAGCTGCGCGACTGTACATATCCCTAATGCCCTGTCAAAACAGGGTTTAAGTTTCTTCTCTCACATGTGGCAATTTCAATCAACTTATCTGTCAACACATTTATTCAGCAAAATAGCTGTAAATGAGATAAAATCCAGTCTCTATGTGAATACTGTGATAATTAGTTTGTTTCTTCCCTTCATGCTTTTACTTACCAACTTAAAAGTCAATGTTTTCAAGGCCTTTGGATCATCTACTATCTTCTGTAAGTTAGCAGCAACTGTAAAATAAAGTATGAAAAAAATATGATTTACAGAAATTGCATTCAATATGACATCAAGCCTCACGTTGAATCTTCTACTTAATTCTACACACATAGCTGTCTGTAAATTACTACCTGAATCATTTAATCACTCTCTAGCTGTCCTTTGAAAGTCACAGGGCAGTTGGGCTGCCATAAATTCTGCCTCCTTTCTTTTGCAGTCACTGATACCTTCTGACTGTGTTAACTCATTCAGGAGAAAAATCTGCCTGAAAACCAAATGACCGAAAAAAATAACTACTGATTTTCAGCTTAGTATATTCCATAAACAATTAACAATCACATAAATGCAAGTGCAAGGTAAATGGGAGAATCATGCAGCCAAGGATAAGCTGATGGCTGTCATGATTTATAGCATGTTTCTACTATAGCCAGGGCCACCAGGAGCACACATTTCTTGGGAGAAGGCTGAGCTCATTCTAACTTCTGTTTCTCCTGGCTTTACATGTGTGCTTCTGTCCCTTTTTTTGGGCTGGCATTAGTACCACACAGACTCTTAGTGATCTGTTACAGCTCACTACCAAAAGAAAAATGAGCAAAAATAAGAAAGTGATACAAAAAGAGCTGATCTTCAAACCACTCTCTCAGTAAGCGTGACCGAGATTTGTGATGTAACAGCAATAAACACTTTAACTAGATCTACAGAGCCCGAGCGTCCAGCGAAGGAAGCTGTATGCCATAATAGAAGTAGGAGGAAGGGAATAAGTTACTCCTTGAAAACAGAGGAGGAGGCAGGAAAAAAATAAACCCTTTTTCTATCAAAACATCAAAGTCACACTTTTAGTTGGTCTACTTTTGTCGTGGTTTGGGCCAGATTGGCCCAATCCAGTGGAATGACAGATGCTCGCTCTCTCTTGCTCCACTCCCGAAGGGAGGCAGAAGAGAGAGAGAGCAAAAGAGAGACTTAAGAGTTTAGAAGGAACTAAACTACTTTAGTGAAATATTAGTAATAAAATAATAAAAAGAAAAATAATGAAATATATACAAAACCATATCAAGCTCCCAGGATGACAATCACGTCACCAGCAGGCACTGGGGAAGTCCCAGACTTGGCTCAGTGACTGACGGGAACTGGATTCTGGATCTGGATTCAGGATTGGGATTGGGATCAAAGGCAGATGAACAGACAGAGTCCTCCTCGGACGCCGGCCACTGAAGAAAGAGAGCTGACCCTTTGATCCCTCAGCTTTTATACTGAGCATGAGGCAGATGGGATGGAATACCGTTGTTCAGGTTTGGGTCACCTGTCCTGTCCGCTCCTCCCCACAGGTGTGACCCCTCTACGCTTTTCCGCTTCCGACCCTCCAACGGGGCAAGTAACAAAGTTGGCTGGCCTTGGTTGTTGTAGCAATAAGTATAAGCAGGAGCCTCTCTGCATCCCATTCCTTGGCATCAACTATAAACATGGGTCTTATCACTGAGAGCGAACAGTTTTCTGCACAACATGCTGCTAATTTCAGCAGTTAGAAGAGGCCTAGCTAAAAAGTAAAGTTACTGAACAACATTGGTCCTGTTTTACCTCCAACCAGGACAACTTTTTACAATACTGCTATGAGTAATCTTGACCAAAAAATTGGTTGCTTTCAGCTTTGTATGTTTACTAAACTTGCTCCTCAGCTTTGCAGTCATAGATCCTGAGCTAACTCAGACCGAATCACTGAGAGCCCTTGTTCAAGACTGACTTATGAGCACAAGATGTCATCAACAGGACATCACGATGCATGAGACAAAGACTCCACACTTGGCAGAGCTGTTTAGATAAGATTTTAAAAACGAAATAAACAGGTATTAAGTAGCAGACATTTCTTAGTTCACTGACTAGGTGAGTACCATAAAGCTGAGAAGCAAGAAACTGGATGTTCTCCAGAAATAATACGTTCCACAGACTTCATAAGGTAAAAGATACAAAGCAAACATTTGCATGTTGAATGTCCTACTGCTACAAACTCAGGTTCCTACTTCCTCCATCTTCTAACATCACGATGATAAAATTTTCACTCCTACTGTGTCTGATCATATATAATTCACTGAGTAGTAACAGAAATTGGCCTCATAGGCAGAAGTACAGTATTTGGCAAGGGAATTTAGAGAAGTAAACAATTAGGCCAGTCTACCACTGTTAAATGCAAATTAAATTTTTTGGGGTCTCATTTTCTTTATACCACTGAAGTGGCACCAAGGATTGTTTATACACCTGTAATAAATTTGACCTGGGATGAAAGGGTGTTTGAAACTAAAAACAAGCCTTAAAAGCAAGAACAAGGTACATTTTGTAGACTACACTTTTTGGAAAGAAAAAATTTAACTTCCACAGTTAAATGAACTCAACCACAGGCACTAAAATAGAAAGTCTTTCTCTTTTTAAAGCTTCGTTATTCATAACCTTTATTCTAGTCATTACAAATAGTTTTTATTTTAATCACATTTCACTTCCACAATCAATAAGTCAATTTTATTGCAATACCTTCTACCTGATAAAATACATGCAAATACAGATAATGCTTTTCATTACAATTAATACTTAGAACCTTATACGTAGGCAAAAAGGAGTGTTCAGCCTTATTGCTCCTGAAGCCAGGACAGAATAGCTTCAATTTTTTATGTCTTAAAAATGAGCAACTCTAGGTTATCCAAATCTCCGTAAAACATATCTTAAAAAAAATAAGAAACAAAGAACAAATTCTCCAGCTAGTGTTAGCTGGTTTCACTGAAATGAACACACAGTGCTACAAAACCAGATAGGAGTCGGGTCCTAAATCCAAAGATTTATAACTTCACCTATTATAAAACGTTACAAAAAGTTGAGCTTCAAATGCACGCATGTCTTCAAGAGGGGCAGCCTTTCCCTGAATGTTGAGCAGTTGTAGAACAACTAATGCAAGTCAGCAAGCTGCTTGGCTATTTCACCTGAATGCAAATACTTCCAGCTGCCCCTAGGCAGTTACTGGCAAAGTTACTATTCCTGCACTTGCAAACAGCAGCCTATTATCAGCAAGTGTTTTAATGAACTATCATACAGTGGAAAGCAGCACAGAGGACTTCAAAAGTAGTATCCAAAATCTTAAAAAAACCCAACCTTCCTGCTGATTCTTTACCAGGGAAGAAATTAAAATTTTCAAAGCAAAAATAGCAAAAGATAAACTAGCAATATATGTAAGTAGTTAATTCTAATTACTTTCTTTTTTTGTTAACTAAACACCATAACAGAAAGGAGTAATATTTTAGATGGATATCATTCTTCAAGAACTGCTTTTCAAAGAACAGTGCTCATTAAAAGGCTACACGGACGCAGTTTTATTTGTTCACTTGTCTTTACTTTAACATGAACACAAGCCAAAAAATTTTACATATAAAATGCTAGAGAAACATCTGAAGCAAGCATAAGAAATATGCTTTATTTTTGCTTCTCTTGTGGGCCATAACTAGAGTGGGACATGTTTAATCAAACAGAAGATTAGGAGGATTTAAGGGAGTAATGCCAGATGTTTTCAGGCTATGCTTGAAAATGGGAAAGCAGACCTGCAAAGAGTGCATAAGACTAGAATACAAGTTTACATAAAAAAATAGTCACACCTGCAGTTTCCTCCAGATCTTTTCAAGTTCAATTGCAAGCATTCAGCATTTTTCAAGTAAAACTAGCATTTCACCTGTGACTTTTGGTACTTCATGTCTTACATCTTCTGGTCTTTACAGAATGGCAATAAAAATTATTTTGCCAAAATAATGTCATTAATCCTATTCAAGCAAGCCATCATGAATATGAGTCCCCCTAAAGGCCTGCCCTTTCTGCAGTATCTGAAAGAGAAAGTAATTAACATCAACTAAGAATCAAATATGTGTGCGTAATTACCTAGCAAAACCATACAGTCTTATTGGTATCTTTTTCATTTTTCTAACTCCTTGCTTTTGTTTGGCTAGGTCTTGTCCTTATTTAGACTGCAAGGCCAACAATTAGAGGCAACTGTCTGAATTTGGGTACCTAAGTCTGCGTTTCAGGAAACTACTTAAAATATGGTTCGGGGTTTTTTTTCATTTGTTTGTTTTTTTAAAATGGGACTAGACAATCATTATCCTTTTCACCTTAGTGCAAGCCAAAGTTTCCAGGACCTCAAGAAGTACATAGCACTGGGTATGTCTCTCTGCATGTAAACACCTTGAAGATCTGGGCTCAACTGGTAACCAGAATCTTTTGGGAGCCTGATATAGTCAGCTAGGAAAAACAGCAGTAACCCATGAACTGCAGGTGTCCATGGCATCTCTAGTTTAGTTAACTTCCTTTAGAAATAGAGCCTGCAGCACAGGCAGCAGAACCCATCCAAGCAGTTAAAAGTCCTTCCTGAAAGCCAGCCTGCAGTGCCTTCCAATTCTTTCTCCAGAAAGTCTGGGGATCCCATCTTAACTACAGTAAAGACAGCCTCAAAATTACAAGTGGAACAACATACTCTAGAGTGGAATACTTAGCTTAATTTAATTGCATTTAAAGTAGGATATCTGTTGCATTAAATATGACTGACTTTACCACTCTTGCGAATATACTTTTAAAAATGTAGGACTATTACTAAACCTACAGTTTGGACCACTAAGTATGCAAAGTCTCCTGAAAGACACCGAGAAATTCATGCCAGACATATGCTCACAACAGTAAACAATGTTCTCACATATAAGCAGTTGCTGCTACTGTTCAGCCCTATTCAGAATTACTGATTGCATCAGGCAAGAAAGAAAAACAATTACTTTTAAGTGGAACTGCTATTAGGCTTTACTGATGAACATCTCCCCTAGCTACTAAATTTAGGCTCTTTTCATCAAGGAAAATGATTTACTAGGTCAAGACTCACTAACCCTCCTAGTACAGTTCACGCACAAAGTTTTAATTTGTCTTAAATAAAAAAAATGAGCCTAAAGTTTCTAAATGCAGATGAACCCACCCACATCTGCAAACACTAAGGAGGAAAATAACCATCCCACTCTCACCACCTTTCCCTCCTCCATGCTCCAAACAATTCTGCTATTGCAAGTCAGTGACCAAAGCCAATTTAATACAGGAACGCTCTCCGTCAAGTGAAAAGGAGTTTCATGTTAGCGTTTCTAAAGAGGTAGGACTCGTTCTCTCCACTGATACTTGAATTATTTGGAAAAGTGGAGAGCATTGTAAAATACATGTCTCTGGATTCTACTTTACACCTTATCTCTACGTTAAGTATACTACAACTCCTATTAACAAAGCCATTTTTCTTTGAAGTATTCTGAAGCCATGTCTTGGATGTTTTACTTCTGAAAATCATAGTGGATTAGTTTGCCTGCAAGCAGCATTAATTGACAATATCAAATCCTGTTGGGAATTCACTGTTTCTACAGGGCCTGGATATACTAGACTCAACTTCATTTTGCAGAGTGTTTTCTCAAGATGTTATGGCCATGCTCCTATAAAAGTCAGAAGAAGAAACATGAACAAGATAACTGCAGGAAAAAATTAAGTGGTGACAGAAAAACCTTTGCCAGCAGTAGCCTCAAGTAAATAGAATAGACTTCAAATCATGCCTTAGAGCAAAAGCCCTCTTCAAATGTTAGCACAATAGGCTTTTTGTTGTTTACAGCAATAAATGAGGTGCCGTTCCACTTTCTTCAGAAGGCTTCTGAAGGATGTATAATCAGCCTATGTACCACAAATCATTCCAGGTTCTTTTGCAGGTTTTGCTCAGTGACAAATGATAGTGCCACTCTGTCAAAATAAGTGTCGGCACTTGTGGAACATGCAATAGGATAAAAAGTCAAACCCAGCATATGAATATACACAACACAGGCTGCTAAACTGCAGATGTAATAAATAAAAAAACCCCACGTAACTACAGTCCTCTAGCATGCATATTAACGTAGAATATACTACACTCTTTGCTATGACAAATTTGGCAAACCACAGCAGTTGTAATTTTTAACTAAGTGATCAATATAAGCTGAGGTAACAGAACAAAAAAGGCCATCTTCAAGATCACAAATAAATATAAGACAGTAACCATACTTTGGGCAGTCTCAAATAGCTGTTTTGCTCCTGTAATGTGACAGGTCTCTGCCTGGTTATTTAAAATTCTTAACACAGCATGAAACCTAACCCTAATAGCTTCTGAAGAGGGAAAACTTCTAGAAAAGTTAAAATTAATGAGACAGTAAATAAAGCTATATGAAGTACAGTAGAACGATTTCCAGTACAATGCCAACCCAGCCAACTGAGCCGGAGCCATCTGGCATAAACACAGACATAAGCAGAATCTAAAGCTTGAGATGATATTTCTGGGGTGCTCTCAAAAGAATAATGATTCATCTGCTTTTCCATTTTGAAAAGAGTGGATGGGGAACCTCTTAACAGTATGCTTAGGTTCAACAGTTTGCAAAGCTATTGCATATTGTAATCTTGAAATCCAGATAGGAGAAAAGGGAAAAAATTATTCAGGCACAAAATTACTGTCACAAAAAAACCTGAAAAATTATAAGCTCTGAGAAAATGAAAAAATATTTTTAATACATGAAAAGTGAAATAATTTTCATGTAATCCAAAACTCAGTCTGTAAGAAATAGCCACCTTCAACTGCTCCTTACTGCATCAACAGTATTGCTGTTAGAGAGGCCAAACTCAAGGTTCCATGGATTTATTGGCTTTCCTGCTGATTGTTTCAAATATTACCTCTTCCTGAGCTGTAGCCAGTTATTTTGCCATTTTCATCTGATACATGGAGTTCTACATAATTAACTGCCTTGGGAGTCCGCTGATTTGAGGATTAATGCTGTATTCTCCTGTATGAGTCTTAGGAAGCAAGATGCCTGAATGACAGGGAATACTTTTCAATGGAATTATCACTCCTGAAAATTCACCTGCTGGTAAAGCTTTCCTCCAAAGGGCTGAATTTATTATGCATGCTCTTGAAGCGGTTTCACATATTGCAAGGGGTTCATTGCAATATATATACATTCATTTATATCTCATACTGCACAGTGGTTTCCATGCATTTGCAAGTTCCTAACAAAATCAAAACTAAGTTTTAATCCCTAGCTAGCACTGGATTATAGTATATTATGCAAACCACCAAAGCAATCAATCTTTAGAATTTTTGGTAACAATTCCTCCCGATCTCCAACTTTCTTATTATTAACTAATATTATCTAATAGCTCACAAACTGTCTGCATGAAAGATTAAAAAGCTTTTAAAAGAGAGGTCAAAAAGGTCTTTTAAGTGCAGCGCAATTCCATTAGTTCACCCGTTCAGGATGCTAGTCATAAAATCCCTTTTGTTTATGTTGCTTGAGAACAGTAGCAAGGGAAATATTAAAGTATTTTGAGATCTGTGACAGCTAACTAACGAGTATTCATTGCTAGAGGACTGCAAGGAGCTAGACATGATTCTTATAAGAAAGAAATAAAAGAGAATAGAAAGATCAACAGCAAGCCTGGCTTCTCTTCTGAGGAAGCTTTTGGACACGGATACAGGAGAAACATTAAAAACATTTAGAAATGTATTATTTATGAAGAGGCTGTCATTAGGAAATTATCAAAAGGAGATTAAGGCTCACAAATTTGTCTGAATTCTCAAAGTACATTGCTGAATCAGTAGATACAAAGACAGTGGAAACTATCTCCATTTCAACATTTGATACTTTAATATCCAACAGCTTGATCTGCAGACTCACAATCAGAAAACACAGATTAAAGAGGACAGCTACAGGACAACAGAAGGCCAAAGCAGTTCTCTCTTGAAAGGAACGCTGGAAGACTGAAAAAGGTCCCCTACAGCATCCTCATGAACAGGACTACAATTTCACAGTGCAATTCCCACAGCTTAAAGTAATTATTAAAACCACTTGAGCCCTGTGGTTCATATGGGTTCTGAACCCCAATATTGTAAACATGGTAAACCCAGGAATGTATGCTGTTTCATGTGTGTAGAAAGTACCATGCACAAGGAAGAACTGTACCAAATAAACCCATCCTCAACTACTGAAGAATGGCCCAACATACAGCAATAGTAAAGAAAGGAGGCAAGCAATACTTCAAATTATGCACAGAATACTCGTAAGTGCAGGTTGTGCTACCCCTAGTGAGTACCACAATCTGTACTGATTTAACTTAGGTATTAATTCATTTATTCTATACAGACAACCAACGTATAGGCTAGTTCACGTCTTTTTTAGACATTTTTAAGGAAATTAACTAGTAGTTTG
>VYXH01005896.1:135573-156470 GCA_013397275.1 Burhinus bistriatus | reverse complement strand
GGAAAAAAACAGAAAGAAAACATCGTGGGGGGGGGGGGGGGGGGGGCGGGTCAGGAGGAAGTGGGATCAAAGCTTTAACAACCAACCAGTTAGGCTGTTATTCCAGAACAGCCAAAGGCACAGAAGAGACATCAGGGCCACATATTCCTGATTGACCTCTACAGACAAATAAAGACCTTAAATATTTATCCTTGCTCAAAATGAGAAAATAAAAGAGTTTATGGAATAATAGTAGACCTCAAATGTCTTCACATTAAGATCCATTAACACGGGGTATTAATACCCAGGGGTCACAGACAAAAACAGAGGACTGATAAAGTAATAGATAAGATTTCATTTTTCTTTAGGTAGATGATGGAAAAATTCCCACCCAACAGAAGTAGTATATTTTATGAAATAGGATCACTGTATCAAAATGGAAAATGAAATAAGTTAATGCAAGAAATCTACCTATTTCAGTTCCAATAACACATTACTAAACTCCTAAATTCTCAATTATTTAGTATGGATATCTGATCCCAAGGTAATGTTTACATTCTACAATCTATGAGGAAAAAAACAAAGAAACAAATGAAGACAGACTAAAATTGTGATAACTTTTTATTGATTAAATTAAAATATTAATATAACTGGCAAATTTCACCTTTTCCCAGAAACTTATGGAAAAAAATAGAAGGTTGATACTTCAGATTGATTTTTTTTCCCCCCAGAGTGCGTGAAGAACACTTAGGCAAACCACTGTGCATTTAAAACAAAGTGTTATTAAAAGATAAGTAGAATATATTTGGATATTTAAATGCTTTTCTATTTCAGACCTTGATTCTGCGTGTGGCTAATGGGGTAGATTATCCAGGAAGATGAGGGAGGAGTATATACAGGTTTCACAATTTCCCCTTCATTTTGAGAGAAGCACTTTGATGATTCTGAGCATTCTAAACCTCAGTCTAGTCTCAAACGAACATTTAAAATAAAAATTTAGACCTGCTGCCCAACATTGCTAGTAGGAATATTTAACAAGCCTGAGATATTACAGTAAATTGTGCTCATAAATTCTCTATACAAAAGAATGAGTCAGAGTACAAGGTTGAAAAAAATCATTTGCCAGTGACTGAATGTGGAAAGCAAGCGCTAGCTTTCAGACAAAGGTTTTGACAACAGTTTGATAGTCATCAAGATATTGAAGACAGCTCTAACAAATACCTTCAGCATGCTGGATTACAGTTGAAACGTAGGTCTATGCAGAAATAAGGCAGGTCACATTCTGCTATGCATATTATTACTTGGTAATCTCCTCTCGCCATCAGATCTTCACAACTCCCCCTGTCCCGAGTTCTGCTATGAATTATAGATATTGTTCTGACAAAACTATTAGGAAGATGAAATAGCAGCCAGGCTACTTCAATACTTTGTATCTGAAACTTGAAATAAGGAAAAATATATTTAGAAAATACTCCCTGAGGTGCAGGAGTTAGCTTCTGAAATAGACTACCTCTAGTTTGAAGAGGCTCAATAAATCCTTATTTTGACATACTAACCACTTGCAGAGAAGTAAATGCCAAGGAAACAAATAACAGCAACTAAATTACTATTGAAAAGAGGAGCATTACTTACATTGCTGTCTTTGCACTTTCTGATTCAAATTCACAGTTGTCTTTTTTTTAAAAAAGAACTAGAAAGGAAAGGCCACGAAACTACAATTCGGACCTATGAGGGCAGGGAACACACTTCACGTCTAGAAGTTTATCACCTACTGTATCAGGCTAAACTCAAACTAATCCCGCTAATAAACAGATGGATTTATTCCTCATTTACACAGTTAAGCAGGAACTGGTAGACTGCATGCTAAAAAAACCAACCCAAAACACCCTGTCTTTGAAGGCAACTGCCAATACCACCTTTTTTTTTTTTTTTCCTTCAAGTAACTACAAAATAGTATTTACTTGATCGTGGCTATAAGATAAGCACATTTACTATGATACATGAACACACATATATGTGTAGAAAATAATTTGCACACTTGGAGAATTTCTTACATCATGTATTTATAGTTCTGCCACAACCACCATTACAGCAGCTGTGATTACTCACCTAACAGAATATTATTTTTTTAACCTTGAACCTCTTAAGTTTCCACCACACTGAAAATTCAGCAAGGTGGGAACTTGCACGAAACCAGCCAGTTTCACACAATATACTTTCTCAAGTGCACCTTTTATGTACAACACATACAGCTAAAATAACTTTGAAGGCGCAATTAGATGCAAAGCTTGATTACCTGCGGGTGTACCTCAAGCTTCCAGAACTCATGGCAGTCTAGTCATTATGAGTCACTCTTCAATGCATTAGCTCTAAACGAGCCAGATGTGTTGAAATATTTAAGTCCTAAGTTAAACCCTGGGGATTGTAGAGATACTCTCCTATCTGTAATGCATGTGCATATCTTGCTAAAGAGATACGGAGTTACGTGCACATGTTGAAGGCACAAGAGCTTCTACAAAACACAGTCAGGTTTTAATTAAATCTGTAAGTTTCCTTTTTGGATAATACATTAAAAAGTCAACACAAAGTATGTAGTTTATCATTTAAAATTAATTGTTAGGGTCTCTAATGGCATTTTCTCATTAGAAAGTTTATGGGTACATTGAGCTTTGGAGCATCTAAAAACTTGATACACAATCAAGGTTTGAGCCAGACTGGCCACTGAAACAAACAACAGATGCTCTCCCCCACCTCTCCCTTCGGGGAGAGGAGAAAGACTTATGAGTTTAAAAGAAAACTAAACTACTCGGATGAAATATTAACAAAATAATAAAAAGAAAATAATGAAATATATACAAAACTGTATCAAGCTCCCAGTATGACGATCACGTCACTGGCAGGCACTGGGAAGGTCCCAGACTGGTCTCAGTGACAGACAGGAACTGGATTGTGGATCTGGATTCAGGAACACACAGATCAGGATCAAAGACAGAGGAAAAGACCGAGTCCTCCTTGGATGCTGGTCATTGAAGGAAGAGAGAGAGCTGACCCTTTGATCCCTCAGCTTTTATACTGAGCATGAGGCAGATGGCATGGAATACCCTGTTGGTCAGGTTTGGGTCACCTGTCCTGTCCGCTCCTCCCCGCAAGTGTGACCCCTCTATGCTTTTCCGCTTCCAACCCTCCAGCGGGGCAATTAACAAAGTTGGCTGGCCTTGGTTGTTATAACAGTAAGTATAAGCAAGAGCCTCTCTGCATCCCATTCCTAGATATCAAATTATAAACAAGGCCTTATCAGTCTGGAAGTGGACAGTGTCTGAAAAATATGCCGTTATTTCAGAGAGTTCAGTTAGTTAGAAAAGGCTTAGCTGAAAAGTAAAATTACTGAAAAGAAAATTGGTTCTGTTTTATCTCAAACCAGGACATCTCCTTAACTAAAAATTCAGTTATTTCACTCAGTTTGAACCACAAGAATAAACAGACACAAGAAAAACCAAAACTTCTAACAAATTCCCTTTACAAAAATCAGTGCATCTCAAAACATTACTAATATTCAATGACAAACCTATGCTGCCTTCAAATGGTAGTGCTATCCAAGTCACCTACCCATAGCAACATTACTGCTCTTTGAGGACATAAATTAATGCAATATGTTTTCTACTCATGCAGCACTATTCGATTTTCTGACTACAGTACGATGACAAGCCAGAATTAGTTGAACAAAAGGCATCACTTCGTTCAGTTTCAAAGGTGATTAATCTAACAGGACAGCAAAGTAAACTAGGTATAAACAAATACAGAGCAAAACCAAGGAAAGCAAAAGGATATTCACCGTGTAACTCTGCGGCTTTTCTATGAAATGGATTATCAGTGCCACTATGAGTTAAGATGCTGTTACAGATCGTATACTAACAAACTGGGCTTCTGCTTTTTCATCTTTCCATTTTAGTATGAAAGCACCTTCAGCATCAGCAGACATGATGCTGTAAGACAGTCAGCTGTTTCAATTTCAAATGCTTTAATACTGTGATTAATTAGGAACCATACATACTACTTACTGTTTAACATCCCTTGAAATAACGTGATTCTGGATTTGGTCAGATACATGTTCTCTGCACTCACAGCCAAATAACCCATCCACAGCCATGTTGTTGTTTGTTTGTTTTTTTTAATTCTAGATGCCAATTTAAGTCCTGTCTACTTACCACAGTAACTGCACCAAATGAAAAGGCTATTGCCCCCCTTAAATAAATAAATAAATAAAATAATCTAATCCAACAACCCCAAAACCCTTAGTCAAACTATTATGGCATATACTATATTCACACTTCTAAGAAAATATTCAAGATGTTGATGAAAAAGCTTGCTACTTTCAAAATATGATCTCATTTCAAAATATGATCTATTGGGTTTTCAGCTGGTTCTTTTAAAGACATTAGACCTTGCAGCAGGAAGCTTTTGTTTTGATTGACTAAAAGCTGTTCCTCTGGTTACTAAGTGGATACTTGGGTCTGGCTCCAAGTATCACACCAAAGACAGATACCCATTTACCAATAGTTAATGTCTGGTGTGTTTAAAAGTGAAGGTACATTTTCCATGATGCTCAAGGTATTCACAGATACTTTTTGACAAAAATATCTAAAATAAAGGTACACTAATATAGTGAAGGGCAACTGCACATTTCTTGATGGCATAGATATCAAGGCTTTTATTTAAGCAGTATTCAGGAAGGCAAGTAGTTGGGGTTTTTTAATATACTGCAATTTAATAACTGTAAATAGACCTTTGGGTTCCGAAATTTAAGCAAGGCCTCTAGAAGATTAACCGCAGCCTAAGGCTTTGCTGAAATTATACGTCCCTTGTATACACCAGTGAAGCACAATTGCAACTATGTGATTTTCAACAGAACTGACTGTTGATATGATTTGGGTTTCCTTTATGGTATCAAAAATATAATAAAGCATTACTAGATGAATGTTTACTAGCTAATATACATATATTGCATATACACACAGAGACATATTTCATCTCAAAATGTATTTTGGAAATATTTCAGATCTTTCATGTAATTTAACATAGCTGTTTTGGTAATGCATAAAAATACCTTATCAGCTAGATACCAATGCCTACATATAAGTTCCAAGACTCATTCCCCTCTGCAAATACAAACTCTAGTCTGCTTTTAAACGAAATTCTCTGCATTGATTCCCTTGATCTAGGGACCTCCTGTGAAACAATACTACTGTCAATAAGAACAGAAACTAGTCAATCGTAGCCAGAATGGAACATGCGAGATGGGATTTTTGCTTCTCTGCAGAACAGGTAGCTGAACTTATTGCTTATCAGGATAGAAATCTTCCTGGGAAGCCAGTGTTAAGTGAAGCAAATCCAGCAAGACTCAAAAGGTGAAGCGTGTTGATGCTTAGCAGCAAATTTTATAAAACTTACACGTCAGCTGGTCCCCACTAACAGCTTCAGCTCACATATGCCATGGCTATACTTTTCACAACAGCTTTTGCTGACTCCTGTTCAAGCACCCTTTCAGACACTGTTACGCCAACAAATTGTTGGGTTCAACATAAGCACACCTCTCTTTTTTCTCCCAGCCTCTACACACGCCAACATCCATTAAAAGAAACCACAGGAACAACTTTTATGAGACTATCTCAGAACTTCATTTTCATTCATGTTATAGAGGCTGAATTTCTGCATGCTTCAGCTGAATAGTGAAAGGTAATTTATCAGCTGCTTTCAACCTGGAAGCTAATGGAATCAGTTCTTCTGGTCAAGAAGGTTAACCAAGCTCTTCTATACTATTCCCCTCTTCCTATATAGGATGATTTAAAACCTTTTAATTTTGAGTGAACAAGGTGGCAAAATCATGGTACACAGAAAATTAGTTTTGTAAGCAGATTTACATTTTCAGCACCATCTGCTCTCTTATATGACCTATTGCTTTAAACTAAGGGACTGAAATACTTCTTAGGACTGCACTGCTACAGTGAAATTCTGAAATTTGTGATAATCTGATTGCATGCAAGTTGTTTTATTCCATGCCCAAACAACATTTAGATAGTTTTCCCAAAGCAAATCACAAGCATTTTCTAACTTAAGTCCAACTTTAATTTTTTTTTAATTAAAAGTGAAATCACATTTACCAGAACTTGTCTTTCAGTAAAACATGAAATCTGAAGTCATTTTTTAGAAAGATAACAATGTCCAAACACATTTGAAAACATGAACAACTTCACAGGTGAAGCAGGCATAAAAGTGAAAAATACAGTACAAAATCATGCAAGAATTTGTGCCTGTGGAACTTGAGGTAAATTACAACATCACAGAAAAATGAACACGTCAACTGATTATAATTAATGAAATTAAATTTAAGTTGAATGCTTTCAATTATAAACAAGAAATTTAATTTCCTTACTTTTTTTTATTACCACAATAAAAAGATGAACGGGAAAGAACAGAAAGGACCATCATCATAGTGCTAAAAATCAAAGTTTGATGCAATCCAAGGCAGGAACTAAGCAAGGAAATAAACTTTTATTATTAACTAGACAGTGTCTCTAACCAAGCCTGCCAGGGAAAACCTTACTTATTTAAATATTCATGCTTCTTCAAGGACCAAAGTCCCATCATTAAAGCCATGAGGGATATCTGTCTTCGTTTGCCTTTCCCCCATCACTCCCCCTGAAAGATGATAACAAATCCCATTCATGGTGCCAATTCCATAGAAGTACTGGCACTTTACATTGGAAGAGAACTTTGCAAAAAAGGGAAAAGGGAAGAGTGAAGAAGGGAAAAGGGGTCTTACTGGGTCCCAGCAGGACTTGCACTGCAGCATCGCCAGCCATGACTCTGACTTCTGTGCAACACAGAGCGCCAGCTGACTGCCCAGGCAGATGGGATAGCCAACAGATAACAATTCTTCTCTTCGCCAGAAAAAATGGAATTATTTATTATTTCTAAATGAATTAAAGTATCTTGTGGCAATGAAAATTCTACGAAAAACTTCATCAGCAGTAAGGTAATGACATTTTTCATACTTGGCGTTTAAAAGGCAACAATCTAAGGCCAAGCTACCCCTCTCCCCCGAAACCTTATAGTAACAGCATAGTAGAATTGACTTTAAGAGAAGACTGCTTGCTCGCCTGTACCGTCTCTGAACCTCCCCTAAACACTTTTTCTTTAGAAATTAAAATAAAAGCATAGGCAGGGTTTTGCTTCTTCTATCAGCTAGAATCAACCTGTATTCTGAACATACAAAAGCAAAAAGTATTGGCTTCTCCCTGAAATACTTTAGCTACCCTACGAACGCACTGAGAATTATTTAGATAATCTTCCAGGCAAGTCCTATGAATTTACGGATTTGTAAAACACTCTCTGTATCATTGAGGAGTTTGGTAATGTTATCTGAACCAATTGATATGAACTTCTTTGACTACATCACAAAGATTGATTTGCTAGTATTCCTCAATTCAGTTCTCACACATTTATCATCTACTAGCCCCACTCTGATTTTGATAACTATGTCTACTGGTCTTGAGCAACCAGAAGAGAAGGAGCTTCAGGGAAATAAGCACTTCCAAATTAATCATCTTTGCCAGGCACTGAAATTCATTAAAAAATAAAAAATAAAAAAATTACTGAAGCACAGAATAGAAAAATAGGAAGTATCTTTCAGCCAGAAGTATCAGCAGCCAGAAGACATTTCTGATTTTTTTTTTTTATTTTTTTTTACTATAGAAATAATATCTCTAGGTGCAATTTCCACAGATCCTGAACTCTGGCTTGCTTCTAATTCCATTAACACAAGCAGAATACTTAGTAATTTCAGAGCTGCCAAAGCACACATTGCAAAATCCTACCAAAAAATCATTTTATTGTTAAACAAAAAAAATTAAGTTAGCATAAAAATTATCTACCATTGAATTTTAAATAATCCTTCAGGAGATCTATATTATACCATCCCCTCAAACCACTAAAGAGTTCTGACTTCCAAAGGCAATCCTTGGACTGGTATCAAAATTGTCTTGTTGATTGAACTATGCATACATGAAAGCAAAATTAGGACAAAAAGGATTTTGTGAAAACCAGCATTAGAGAAAACATTTTTTCATACCCATTTAACACAAACTTGTCACAAGAGCGTAATTGCAAACAAAAATGTAATTTACCTATAACTACATCATGGCCATCAACCAGGCCTGCAGAGAACAGCTCCTGAGAAACGCCATCTGCTGTGTCTGTCCAAAAGGTGAAATGAATAAGTATGAGAGCCCACAAAAACAACAAAAAGTATCAGTCATCCAATGCAATTTAACAAAAATATATTTTAGTTCCAAAACACCCATTCAAAATTATCTTTAATTAGGAGGAAAAAAAGATAATTATCTTATCAGCCTCTGCACAGCAAATCACATGAGGTGATGACTTCATTCATTGCAACCCCCCTACAGACCTTTCCCGGCCCCTGGCATTTCTCCTCTATTATCTAACTATGTTCTCCCGCAGAGTTTACAAGTTCAGTATCTTCACAACCAAGAAGATAAACTATGTTATGGTGTGGTTTTCACTGTTTTCTTTATCCCTTCCATTGTTCTGCATATCTAGATAGATAGGCTTTCCTGTTTGTTACCAGCGGGGCAAAGGAGTTACACGAATAGTCATTATTTTGAGCTTTAGGCTTAAAATAGCTTTTAAGTACCATGACCCAGGAAATCCAGAGCTTTGGATCAATTCTGCATCAATTGCTGTACCAGAGTGGGTTAATTCCTAAGTCCCTGTGACTAGTACTTGCTCCTGGATAAAGACTTTAGAAGGCTTAGAGGTAAGTAGGAAGAAACAGCAGGAACAAGCCTAAATTCCAGCTAAATCTCAAACTGTAATATGGCCTCAACACCAAGTATCTGCATGGAGGGCATGCTTTGAGGCACTTACACAGCTGCATCATTTCCTCAAGAAACACACACAGGTGAAAAACAATATAGCTGACCTAGCTGCAATTTCTGGAGAGCTCTGAAGATGAGAAACATAGCCACCTTCTGGCTGCCTCCGTGACTGATTACTAGGAACAGTCCTGATGTACTTTACTGTTATATCCTCTATTTTTGACCAAGTAAGAATTCTCAAATGGCTTATGTGACTGCTTATAGAGTATTTAAGTAATTCTTTTGACAAGTGACTAAACCAGGATGCTCTGTGCCTACAAGAGATCTCTTTTGCTATTACTTATTGCCAAAATCAATGAGAAATGCAGGTAGACAACAGAGAGTATATCCATGCACAGAACTACTGCACATGAAAGATACTATGATTTACAGGAAAAGAGACACCTCTTCCAATCTGGATTTATTTTTAGGTGGAAGCTCTTTGAAGGCTATTCTAAATAGAGTGAATACTGACTTCTGAGAAATATGAAATGTGTTCATAGTTCAAAGGGTTGCTATGTAACAAGGATGATACCTTCTTACTCAACATATCAGCCTTCCGTGCATTTTATCCCAGTAATACTTGGGTTTTCTTCAAAGAAAAGTAAATTTTATGAGTTCGTACAAGTTATAGCACTGGAAAGCCAATACAGTCCTACAAGCATGCAGCAGAGTTTAAAGTTTCAGTGCCAGAATTTCTTTCTGGTGATGATATCAAATCTAGAGATGCAACTCAACTTTCAGTTGAAGACAGCATTTGAAAAATGGTATGCACTTCATACTTGTTAACAGACCTTCTTTTATTATAATGGGGAAAGAAACTCAAATATTACCACCATCATCACATACACCTTTACGGCTACTATATTCCGTTTCCTACGATGTTTTCCAAACGTGAAAATGGAAATTCCAAATCCATAAATATTGCTATGCAAGATCTTCTATACCACATAGATCATTTCAACAAGACATGAAATTGATAAAGTATACCATGGATCAAGTCCTTTAATATATACTATCCATTATGCAAACGTGCCACTAGAATTTACATACATCTGCTATTCTTGTTCAATTGAAGTTCAATATAAAGCTCTATACAGTAGGAAATATTCCAGAGAAGTAGTTTGTATTAACTATAAGCAGTAATCAATTTCTGAAATACCTTTTTGAGCAATAAAAGAGTAATTCAATTGAAGGAGCCTTACCTCTACCTGGAGTAAACTCAAACCGTATATCATTAAGTTCTTTCCTGGAGTTCCTGAAAAACATTCAGTGTATATATTAAAACGTAATGAAGAACAGAATAGAACAACTATTCAGTTCCTACACCCAAAGAATACCTATGGCATTGACAACCGCATTTTTGTAGTGTGAATTTCCTCAACTTGAAAAACACTGCTCTCTCAAAGTGCCCAGACTGGAGAGACTCCACCATATTAGGGAAAACTAACAGAAAGATATGCTTAAGCTGAAAAGTGCCTTGGATAACCTAAAGCATAAAATAAGGTCCTCTGATAAATATTCTCCTTTTCATGTTCAAAAGACGCTCTGCCATACGGACTCTACTAGTTCAGTGTAGTCTGAATCGTATGTATTACCCCTTCTCCTCCAAGAGTAACAAAATATTCACTTGGACTTAAAGCTCCCTAACTGAGATCGCATGTATACAGAGATGCTCGTTTAAGAGACAAAGTATCTAGCAAATGTTAAATACTGAAAAGCAGTGTTTGATGCAAGTGTTTATAAATCTGTTTTGAAATGAGTAACTTCTTTCACTGACCACCATTTCTCTGCAGCGAGCTTCTATCTAGACATAAAATAAGCAGCAGAGTGTGAAAGCCAAAGGTCTTCTGCCTTCCTGTTTGCCATGAAGTGCTTTAACCAGTTCAGTGTATGACACAGTGATAAGGGACTCAATACCTATGTTAAAGAACTCTTTTACAGTCTCATACTGTGCTCCAAACCTCCATTCCTTGCACATTTCCAGCTTCAGTTTTAGTTAATAATTTCTACCATCAGTAAAACATTAGCCTCTTCACAAAACAGATGTACATCTCATTTTTGGAAACGGCAAGCTGACTGAGCACAGGGATGAACTTAATTGCTGTAGCACACTCTTTTTCCAATGAACAGCTCAATCCACTTGAAAAGCTAATAGCAACAGAATGTGTTTTGCAGTCCATTATTCTTCTCCTCAGCAAGGAAACTGTATGCAAGCTCCTATTTCAGTGTACCAGGCCATGAAGTCTTGCTGTGGGAAAACTAAATCCAATAGGCAGACATACTCAGCTGTGACTTACAGCTATTATCACTTGCTAAATACTTATAAAATTATTACAGAGCCAAAAAACAGCAACATGCAGGAACACGAAAAACAAAATGACGGCAACACAGACAAAAGCAAGATAGTAAACCCTGAAAAGTAAGTATGCCATACGCAGTGATTAAAATGAAAAGTACTCATTTACTGAATATATTGAATGCTTCAAAGCTGAAGGAGTTTCAGGTTCTCAAAACTCTAAATAGAAAACTATAGGAGTTTCAGATCACTAATACAAAGCTGCACATAACGCAGCTAGCCAGGTACAGATTTACGAGGCTCATTTACTTCTGTTACAGAAATCTGCTGCCCCACTATACGGAATATTGCACTGTATTTTTATTCAACAGAGAATTAGTATGAATCTCAGTTCTTTCTCACCCCCCACTTCCCCCCTTAGAAAAAACTGGGTTTTTTCTGTTTAAAAAAAAAAAGAAGAAAAAAGAAAAAAAAAAATCAACATATGACCCACCTCTGAGTTCCCTTTTGACAATCCCTTTCATTTTGCTGAAATTTATTATATCTAATAAGCTTGTTAAAACTACTGCTTTCCAAAAACGGGAAGTTGCAAAGAAATTGAGCATTCTTAAATAAGATATGTTTTGACTGGATGTGGAATGCAGCTAACACTTAGATACTCATTTCCTGCATGCATTTTTGAAGAAACAAATCAAGGGAATAAAAACTTTATCTCACACCTTTGCAGAGGTAAAACAGAAAGTTTTGCTTCTTATTAGTAGTTATACTGAATTGTTCCAGCCTGCATATCTTTTTCCAGAGTCCAATACTAAAACCAGCTGAGAAATAATTCCGTAGATTTTGCACTCAGAGTTATCTATCTAGAAACTAATACATTAGGCTCTCAGATTGTGTCTTTCCACAGGCATCCCGTAAGTACAACATCCACCACATAAAAAAGCACTAATTAATTAGGAACTTCCATGAAAATTAACCAGCTTTCTACCAGACTGATAGAGCTATGTGAAAGACCAGCTGCTCCTGATACAGACTCTTTCCTCGAGCAGGATGCAAACGGAGTGTATTTTACTTTGTTTCCAAATTGCAGAATGTCTCAAATAGAAAGCTAATGAGTCAAATGTGTTTATTTAGGTGAAGGTGGAAATTCAAGGAAGGTTGATACGTATTCAGCCAAACAACTTTGCTATCCGGAATTGTTACACTCTGAACTATTTTGAACACAGGATGCTGCTGCTTTCTCTTTAATGGTACACTACTATTCAGAAAAGCAAAACAAAGGAAGTTTGGCAAGATTAATTTGCTAGAAGCCTGTAGAGTGCTTCTGCTTATGGTTCCATTACCTTCCAGATATTTATTGATTTCCATAAATTATTTATTCCATTATATATTCCACCAAATAGAAGACGCACTCGAGTTCTCCCCTAAAAGCTGCTCACGCTCTTCTCCAGTCTTCAGACATTTCTCTGGTTCTAGTTAGTGTCACTGTTACTGCACCTTAGTTTGCTAGTTTCCTTGATACACTTTGGTGATAACTGTTTGGACTTGCTGATTTATTTGTAGGCAGAGTTTCCAAGCAGCATTTAATTTGTTCCATTGGAGTTCTCTTTTTATTTACATCCGTTACATTCTTACCATGCAGCGGCACACACAGACTTTGAAGAAAGGCACTTAGTACCTTTGTGATTAATAATTTTATCTTCTTCATCATTTCTTAATGGCCCCTAGTTTCTCTAATGCATTTGTGAAAAAGTTGTTTCTATTTTAAAATGCAAACTCAGACCTTTATGCCATCTCTTATAATACCTCTTATTTGCTTCCTGTGCCATTGCTCTGTGCCATTACAGACTAATATACCTTGATTATCAGGGATAAAAACAGCCTATCTCTTCTAAAATGTAGTAAACTTTAAATACTTTTGTGCATTTTAGCACACCACAGATTACTCATTTCCTGCCAGTTGCTTTTCATTATGCAGTCACCTCCAACAGAAGGAATTCCACAAAACTGCTTTGAATAAGGGTGACACCAAAGCATGCCATGCTAAGACGTTTTGGCAGCCATCTTTCTTGCAAAGTAATTTCAGAATTTAAAACTTTATACTTTATGAAAGCATATTTTGCAAATCTTAGTTATTATTTTGTTTTTATCAGGACCACTTGATGTGCACTCTAAGATTGCTAGATCGGATGTTCTAGGGAATAATGCTTCCTCAAAGAATCAGAAAAAGCACATGGGCCAACTTCATCACTTAGCCACCTGTCTATAAACTTAGTCCATCCCATCATTAGGATATGAAACAAAGATGCTCTGTTTTGAAGGAAACGATTTGCAGAACAATGCTGGTATTTACAAAAATCAGGATTAGAGAATAAACAAATTATGCAGCTGTTCAGATTGACATGGTTCTACTTAAAAAATCCTGAAAGATGAAAGAGATTTCAGCCATTGACATTTAAAGACAAAGCCTTTCAAACAATTACCTAATGATAGTTTAATTCCTGCTATACTCAATTAACTATATTCCACACGCGTGATAAGAGATCTACATTGTTGAATTAAAATAGGAAATCGTGTTTGTGTAATGATGCAACTGTAAATTGGAGACATTAAATGTCATTATTTCTTTTGTCCTTAAACGCAGAATGTCTATCATGTAAGTGAGATTCAAGAAAATTACATGTCTGGGAATTAAACTTAAGGTCTAAATTATGCTGGGATAGCTTGAATATACATCAAGCAGCAGATTTTAATTCTTTTTTACTAGTGTTTTTCTTTTTTCCACAAATTCATCCACACTTCTTATGCAGAGTTATCTGAAACATCAGCTTCTATTTCCCACAAGCTTCAGCATCTTCCATATATCCCTTAGGGAGAGTCTGTATTCCTGGATGAGATGCATCTTACCATAGCTAAGTAACAGTATATTCTTCCTTCCCAAAATAAGAAAAAAAATAATCTCAAATAAGGCAAGCCAGCAGAAGGGTGTGTACATGTGTGTAAGAACACACAGGTCTTATCTCTGCATCCCTGCTGAATTTTCAGAGTTCAGCTACTCAATCATCACACATGGGTTACAATGACTGATATATGGAGCTGAGTGTCCAACAGGACAGTAATCAACAAAGCTGACTTGTGAAACAGTACAGAATACATATACATCACATGGAAACTACATCATTTATGGCTTTTGGTTAGTTACAGCAGAAGCAAGATTCCCTGATGTTTTTCATTCTCTTCTTTCAGATGAACTCAGAAACCATGAATTACAGGCACTCCCCCATCATCACCGGGCCCATGGCTATGTCATGTAGACAGCAAGCACTGTCTAGACCACACTACAGGCCCTGTAGACATCCACGCTTTCAATCAATGGTCACTTCCACTGGCATTTCACAAATACATCCCCTTCCATGAAACTTTATTTATTTTCTTAATCAAATGCTACTTTTCAATGCAACTGTTTAATCATCCTTTCCCATCCCTCCAATGGAAAACCAATCCAAAATCTTAGTGTCATCATCCCCATTCTTGTCCACTTGCATATGTGATCTCAACCTACCTGAGAGTACATTGGTCTACACCAATGTTATTCATCTTGGATGCTAACAATTCTTCTCATTAGTATATAATTTTCTGTGTTATGGTTATCCAGTCCTAACAAGCCACAGGAATATTCTCTACTATTTCTATGGACTGATGAGTGGAAGCAGCAAAAGATAGAGCTCTCCTGGAGCAGCAAGTTCACTCTTATTAGCCCATTTCCTCACCACCGAGCCTATTTTAACAGACTCCAACACACAGATGCTGCAGCTCTGGCCTAGAGCACATTCTACCTTGTCTTTCAGTTATTTTTCCATATTTCTGCATGATTAAAATGAATATATATATTTATATATATGAAAGAATATATACAGAGATAGCAATAGATCTATATATCTTCTATCTACATAGATATAAGAAGCAAGATATATCTATATATATATATATGTATCTTCCTTCTTTCATCCTCTTTTCTGAGCTCCAGTTGAACATGTAGGACATTACCAGTCAAGAAGTAGTAAGTGGAAACATGAAAAAAAACCAAACAAACCCAACACAAAACCAAACCAACCAAACAACAACACCACCAAAAAACCCAAAAGCTAGGCTTTATGATATGGTCAACAAAATATAAGCTCTGACCAGACAAGGGTCCTTGGTTTGCCCATGTGGGGAGGTCATTAAGAGGCCAGAGCGCCTGCACCATTTGTAAAGAACAGGTCACCTGGTAAAAGGGAGAGTTGCACTTTCAGGGCCTGACCAGCACTGAGGAGACCCATGGTCCAATTAACCAAATCATAAGCAGGAAAGCATTCTCAGAAAAAAGACTACTTATTTCTTCCACCCGCTTTTCAGATCATGACAAGTTATAACTCAGCAACAGAACTGTTTTAACTACATGTGCGCTCCCTAAAATGGAAAAATTTGTCAATGGCTAGTTTTGTCAAATCCTAACAAGTCTGGCTAGTGGAAGAGACAACAGCAGAATATATATTCTTCTCTGGAACCAGAAATAAATTAGTCTTCAACTAAAACTATAAAAACTTTATTATGAATGGCACCATAACACATGGTGCCACATGGCACCCTTCACCAACTGGCCTTTCCTCTCCTCATACTCCTACAAGCCCTCTTCCCACCAGAACAGAATTTCCCCCACCATCAGGGACTAGTGACACTGGCCAAGTATGAAAGTCAGTGTGCTTTAACAAAACACACACACTGAAAATAAACATCACACTTATCACACTCGTACAAAATTTACGTCTCACAGATGCTCCTCCCCTCCAAAATTTGAACTGCACTGAAACTACCACAGAAGCAAAGTAAGTTAGAATGGAAAAAACAAGACAGCATAGCTTAAGAAACAAGGGCAAGCAGTATGGTATTTGCACTGCGTCACTGCAGTTGCAGGTGTAATTAAAACCACAGAAGCATTTAAATGCAGAGAAAGCAAAAGTTCACATCAAAATGGAGTGGACTAATCAGAGTGATAGGTAGGTTGTACATCCTAGAGCTGTACTCATCCAATTTTCATTCTACATCTCTGGGGCAAGATCTTTGTGTGCACATGCAAGAAATACAATTAACGGAAAACCACAGAAGACTAGGGTTTGTAGGTGTTTTTTTTTTTTTAAAGAAATTTTGCTTACATTTTTTTTCCTTGCTATTCAAATGCTTGAGGGACAAATGTTATTTGGCCACACCAAATGTTATTCAAATCCAAAAGGTCATCTTCCTTCTCACAATAACTTGTCACCCATTTCTCACTTTCATGTGCTTAAGCGTTAAAGCACAAATTAAATACGATTCCCTTTGTAACCTAGCTTTTATAGCATTAGTTTATTCCACAAGTGTTATATTTTTCAGTCAATGCCCTGTATTACACCCAGAGAAAACTGGTCACTGTAGCAATGAAAGAGATGGAGACAGCACCACTCCATGAAAACAACTGAGAGTTTACTTTCTCAGTGGGCAATAATTTACTGATAATTTTTGTTCAGCAGAACTTAGTTTGTGGCAAGCTATAGAGTTTGATTCAAGGAAAAACCTGCTTAAGTGATGCAGTACCCCTTTTTAAGTATTGCCTATTAAAAACCTGGACTGAAGATATATAGTACCTGTTTCTAATCTCAGTTTTGATTAATTAAAACTTTGTTTCAACTGTATTTAAAGAACACAGTTACTATACACAAAACAGTGAAATGCAAACTGGCACTTTACTTTCAGTACTGCAAAGAGGATGCGGGAGTAGAATCTTTGGGACCAGCGGACACATTCACTTTCAAATTCGAGGTTTGGCCTGGCATCTAAATCATCTGTCCCTTTACTTTCCTTGCCTTGCAATTTTCTTACGCTTCAGCTGTGGGAATTTATCTATTCAGCTAGGGCAGGGAAAGCTAGAACCCTCTCCTACCCCTACAAAAATCGCAGCTCACTTCTTCCTTGACTGCCTTGCCCCGCCTCCTTTTTTTTTTTTCTTCTGAAGTCATGGTACCTTGCACGCAGCAGAACCAAAGCAGTACTAAGAGGACGCCTGTTTATTAAAGTGGTTTTGTGAATCAGAACTTTAAAGTTCCTGTTGGATCACATAAACACAACAGAAGAGACCATTTACTGTAGAGAAGCATTAGCCTCCTGAGGATTCACCACATGTAAATCCCTTTCTCTCTAACACTTCCATGCTCAGATGTCATTTACCAATCAATATCCAGCCTCCTCCATTACACTATCAAGAGCAGATCATGTCTGTTCAGCATTGTGGACAGAGACGGTTCTTCTCAACTTGTTTTTAATGACTTCAGGTCAATTCTAGACTAAATGGAAGGGCATTTCTGTTAACTTTTGGTAGGAGCAAAATAGATGTTTGCAGTCTGCCCTGCTTCCAAATTGCCACCAAATAGAATGGGACTAAAATCTCTCTGTAGTCCTGAAATATACAGTTCTGTGAAATCCATAAAAACTTTACCATTTACTTCAGTGGTTCTGAAAAAATCCATGGGTTTACAACTTATCCCCCTCTGTATACATTACTGGAAGAAGGAAATATGTTGAGCATATGATGGTTCAAGATCAAGTTATATGACTCAAAGGTTAAATATACAAAACACTGTCTGTCACTACCATTCAATTTTTACATGTTCTTAGGTAAAGAGCAGATCGCTGAAATGATGCACCACACTTGTTAATCACTATACTTCAAGAGGTAGCAATAGTACTAATGGCAAAACTCAGCCAAATGGTGCTTTCAAGACTGAAAACCAGCCAATGTCACAATGAAACACTGTCAATTTGGCTGTTAGGCTGTTGGAATGAGACAGCAGTTACCTGTTAAAGATTTACTATCTGTATGCCATCTACCACACAAAAAAGGCAAGCCTACCTTAGGAAAAGCAGCCACCAAGTGAATTGTTACAGTAACAATTAGATCAGCTGGCCACAGCTCCGGGGTGCCCAACAGCTCCTCCAGCAGGAAAAGACTTGGCAACAGTTCTACCCATAGCTGACCAGTCCCAAGTTGCTTAAGACTTAATAGAAAACAGAGTGCTTTCAATCTAGTAAAAATGGATGGGATATGATAGTAAAACTAAGAAAACGCACAAGTTGTGTGATAAAAGAAACACAAGAAAACTAGCTGATACATGCAAGTACCACCAAGCAAGCCTGCAAAACCGTGTTTATAATTTTAGAAGGGACATATTTATATTAAGTCCATCCTCTCCATCCACTGGTTTACAGCCTCAAGTGATCATTCCTTGACATAAAGGTGTTAGAACTGGAGACATTTTAGATACATCTATACCTAAACATGCTTTTAAATAGGGTCTTCTCTCTTCCTGCAGCTGCTGATGCCAGAAGCCAAATCAAAAGAATGTTATCAGCCCTTCCATTTTTTTTTCTTGTTATATTCATTCCCAGCTAATTCAAACTTCAAACTCTAGAACAAACAGTATTTTTTTAAATCTCAATTCTCAGTGACTCATTTCTCTGCAAAGGCAGTGAAAAGCAGTATTCACTTGCATCATCTTTTCTGAGGCCCACACTTCCTACCTGCTCTCATTTATCAGCAGGTGGAAACAACTTAGACAAAGAGCTATCAGTTTTGTTGCTGCAGAGAGGGCAATAATCATTATCAGTTTTCCCCTAAAATTACTCCTGAATTAGCACAGAAGTTTTTTCAAAAGCAGTAGTAAGGATTTAACTTGTGAAAAGCATCAGTATATTTAACAAGTACTTGAAATACAATGAAGGGCAGTATGCAGTTAAAAAAAACGTTAAAACCACCAATCACACTGAAGTATTCAGTGGGAGCACTTCAATAACACAGAGGACAATTGCCACGCACATAATTTGATCACTTTGTTAAACATTACAGCACACCGTGGTTATAGTTGCCTTTCTTGGATTTGCCAATAGTTTAATTTACCCGCTCTGAATATATCTGAAAGATCTCTGTATTTCTTGATACAAAAAATTATTGATCAGTGCACAGTTTAAGGAAGTCAAACCTGTAACAGCTGCGTGACTGAAGCGATGCACCATCTGCTCGACTGATGAGAGATACCAGAGAAAATAACAGATTAAACACACAAAGGCTTATTTTGTATGCTTCAGCATGGCTGGTGCACAAGGAGAGAGATTATAACCTGTTAGTCCAGTGACAAATTCTCCAAGTGCAGTGTTGTAAAATGGCCAAAATGCTTAAAGCAAAATTTCAGTTCTTTAAATCAGAAAGTGTGAAAGGCAGACCATTGTCAGGAGGCTAGGGGTACTTCAGAATAGAGCTCTAGAAAAGTGATTTCATTTATAAAATCAAGGCAAAAGACCTGCAACAAGTTCTACAGAAAGATGTAATTTTTAATAGCGACGTTTAAGTCCCCAAGTACACAAAACACGCTCGGAGGGAAGGCTCAGAGAAACCTTTTGCCTTATCCAAAGCAAAAGATGTTTTAAATATGTTGAATCAAAACTCCCTGGATGTGTGCATCCTTTCTATGCCATTGGCTTGAAGTTTTTCATTCCTGATGATCTATCAGTACATTACCGTTACAACCAAAGGACGCTTGTAGACAAACCACAAAGATATCTGAGCCATCAGAAAACTATCATGATCTGCGTATCATCCATCTAAAATTCATTGATCCCAATGAGCTTATCAAGAAGAGTGGGAAGCATGGCAAAAAGTCTAAGAAGTGTTTTAAAACCAAAGGTTTCATCTAGTTTTCCTGCCATGGGCCAAAGTTTCTCAAAAGTAGCTTTAAATAGGCTTCACCAGCAAAGCCTGCTCGTATGTTAAGTTCGTGTCGCACCTGTGTCCCAGTGCACCTCTTGCGGCCACTCACTGGTCCCACTCCAGCAGCAATGACAATTACTTTGTGGAGCAAAGCATGATCAATGAATTGAGTTCAGTTAAAATTTTGCCTTCCCCTCAAAAGTATCAGAAGTCACGAACCAACAAACCAACACCTGACTGCTTTATAGTGACCCAGCACAGTCCCAGAAACATCCCTACCAGTGCAAAGTGGAAAAATAGAGCGCCACAACACTAAGTGGGAACAAGCAGCCAAAATAGACAAGATTACTTAAAATGGTTTCAACCCCACTGTACAGAATTATAGAATCGTTTAGGTTGGAAAAGACCTTTAAGATCATCCAGTCCAATCATTGACCCTACTCTACCAGGTCTGCCACTAAACCATGTCTCCAAGCACCACATCTACATGACTTTTAAACACCTCCTTTCAGGTAGTTGTAGAGAGCAATAAGGTCTCCCCTCAGCCTTCTCTTCTCCAGACTAAACAATCCCAATTCCTTCAGCCGCTCCTCATAAGACATGTTCTCCAAACCCCTCACCAGCTTTGTTGCCCTTCTCTGGACACGCTCCAGCACCTCAGTGTCCCTCCTATACTGTGGTGCCCAAAACTGAACACTGTACTCAAGCTGCGGCCTCACCAGCGCTGCGTACAGGGGCACAATCACTTCCCTGCTCCTGCTGGCCACACTATTCTTGATACAGGCCAAGATGCCATTGGCCTTCTTGGCTACCTGGGCACACTGCTCGCTCATGTCCAGCCAGCTGTCCACCAGGACCCCCAGATCCTTTTCTGGCAGGCAGCTTTCCAGCCACTCCTCCCCAAGCCTGT
>VYXH01005896.1:116207-133845 GCA_013397275.1 Burhinus bistriatus | reverse complement strand
GGGGGGGGGGGGGCAGAATCGAGAACTCTGGGTTATGGTACTGAGCCAATTATCAAGCTCATTCTGCCTCTAGCCAGAACAGATTTTGGGGTTGATTTGTTTATAGGGGTTTCTTTCTCCTAAAAATCTAAGCCTCAAACTTAAATATTAACAACATGAGAGTAGCTCTACCAGGTACGTCCAGCCAAGCACACTTTTTCTGTAACTTTACATGCAATTAATTTTTTAAGAAAGAGGTCAAAAAAACAGGCATACATGAAAGCAGGAAGATTAGCATTTGAGCTTCAGCTCAGACTAGTGAGTGATATCTCATTATCTATGTTCTGGCACGCAGAGGAAATCACATTTCACTCAGTCCTAACAATTCTCCTGCTGTAGCATGACATAGGCAAGTGCCTGCTGCTAGCTACTCCTTGGACTTGTCATTCTGAATTCTGTCTGTCCATCTCCCTGGAATATAGACTCCTCAGAAAGTATCAAACGACACACAGTTTCACGGTGTGATAAACCAGCTGTATTAGCTGAAGAAATGTTTTTATAAGAAATACAGAAGACGTGCACAAACTTTTATTGGTAAATAACACAGAGTGCCATTACATACGACTCTGCCTTAGCATTTTCTTAATACGCTATTTTCAATAAGAGATGCAATAATATAGCAGAAGCATCCCATTTGCCAGTGCATTAAGCAAAAATTTTCCATTTGCCCCTTTTGTTCTTCCACAGCATTAATTCATCTAGTGTGCAGGAACTGTATTAAATTAGGTCCTGGGACATTCCAAATTACCGTCAGTAAATTATCTTCCTTCATAGGAGCTAATTTAACCATCTTAGATTGCTTCAGATAATTTGCAATTCTTAACTATTAACCATTAACAAGTCTCCTAATTTAACACGAAACATCTCTGTTATTAATCTAAATAGTTAAACTCTCTAACAGCGACCTTCCCAAATCTGTAACTGTAACAACTTGGTGGCTAGACTGGAAATTTCAAATGAAGAGTGANGAAGTGGACACAGTATTCCAGTTGTGGCCTCACCAGTGCCGAGGAGAGGGGGAGAATTACCTCCCTTGACCTACTGGCCACACTCCTCCCCATGCAGCCCAGGATTTCATCGGCCTTCCTGGTGACAAGGGCACATTGCTGGCTCATGAATAATTTACTATCTACCAGGACCCCCAGATCCTTCTCCTCAGAAATTCCTCCCCACTTCCTTTCCCCAGTGGTATGAACAGTCCTGTCGGAGGACTAAATCACAGACAATTGCCCTAAACCTCTGCTTGCAGAGTTCCTGCAAGGGTCTGCTGCCAAGACACATGGTGTGCACAGCCTCACAGGAGAAAATCTGGATTACAGATTTCATTTCTCCCCACTCACAAATTCCTCTTCCTCTGTGAGCCTAAGGACACAGAGGCATCAGTATTTCAACAGAACAATCACTCAGTCAGTCTGGGTCATAGTTACACGCCATGGCAACAGATCAAGCAACAGCTGAGAACCAGCATTTTCAGTTCATTGCAAAATTGAAGCATGGTCTCTTAAACTTGAGCTTTAAAATACTAACAGTCTGTATTAAGTATTTAATACTACAGCCTTTCAAAAGCTTTGCATGGAATTACCTAAAACACACTGCTGCTAATTTCACTTCTGGGGCACCATACTCCAAGACATAACAGTGGAAAAGATAGAAAATAAATTGGAAATTGCCATCTCCAACTGAAGAAGGAACTCTGACAGCAGGGAGTATTTTTACAAGTTAGTGCCACTGAGAAAACTACTAAAACAAAAAGGTATTAAATACAAGTTAAGGACAGAAAAATCACTCAAGTTGGAAAACATCCAGGCCAACAGAGTTAAATACCAGCACTTGTATAAAGAGTGCCATGGGATTCTTTAAAGATTATTTCAGAATGTGAGTTGTGCTTCTCATCCACAACAAGGAATTTGCACTAAACAGTCTGGTGTTAATTTGGCATTCCCTACTCAGTTACTGAATGAGTCCAACCCTGCTCTGCTTGGGAAAAATAACATAACCTGACCATGCAGTAAATGAATCACTGAAATGCATTGCTGCTTCTGCCAGAATTCCTCCTTTGGGAAGGTAATTTTTAATTTTTATGGGTACTATGAACCTTTTTTGGAACATACTACCAGGAAAAAAATGCAAACTATCATCTGAAATTTGATGGGTTTTGGTGTAGCATAGGCTCATTATAAAGAGGAAAAAACCCAAGCCAGAGGAGCACTTCCCCCCCTGCCTCCCACCTTCCCACGGTCCTGTTGAAGGTTGCCCATCTCCCTAGGCTTTGCCTTGTCCCAAATCTCCAGACACTACTCTTCAAACCTTTTGGTTCACACTCCCAAGCCTCCTATTAAGTTATTTCTACCCATCAGGCTCTAAATGCCAACCATATCCTAGGCTGCATCAAAAGAAGCATGGCCAGCAGCTCAAGGGAGGTGATTCTCCCTCTCTACTCCACTCTGGTGAGACCTCACCTGGAGTACTGTGTCCAGCTCTGGAGCCCTCAGCACAGGAAAGACATGGACCTGTTGGAGCAGGTCCAGAGGAGGGCCACAAAAATGATCAGAGGGACGGAACTTCAACTTTTATGATAAACTCTCTGCAACCAAGGTAGTTCCCCAGCCAAAGACTCAGTAGTACCAGAAGTGCCATCAGAGTTTTCTCTCTACCATCCCTTCCTGTCTGAGGACCCTGGGGAAATGCCTTCTCCCCTCAGGTCCTAGCCCAGCCAGCCTCCATCACACAGGCAGGGCTCATTCCCATCCAAGATGCTCACCTTTTGCTGTCACCCTACCCCATGGCGCCTCTCTGGGGAAGCAAAAAGAAAGCAATGAAGAGATGAGACCTTCCTGAGCCTTCTCTTGGTGTGTTTACTTCTCTTCCTCTTTCATCCTCCCTATGAGTCAATTAATTTCTCTTGTATGTTGCTGGCATTTACATTTTTACCCACATCAGTACTGAACTTTTTTTTTTTTTTTAAAACAGTAATTCTCAACATCTAAAACAAGTGTGTTCTGAACTCATCAAACTACTGCAGTTTATCTAATTTGATTGCCTCAAGTGAATTATTTTAGAAGAAAAAGCTTCCAATGCTTTGAATGATACACTGAGCTTTGCATCGTCAAGTCTGGCATCTCATGTTCACAATGTTTATCTGAATATCAAGCCATACTTTAAAAGCTATATAATAGTAGTAGATGAAGCATCACAGGAAATTGTTTCTATCCTCATACTCTAGCTAATTTGCTCCATAATAACATGGTTCACAACTTATGGTTCATTTTAACAAATCCCGTAAGAATCCTCTGGTGTGCTCAAGTCTCCATCAGTTACATGACTTAATGATCAATTAATCAAAAAACATCAATGGAATAGTTTAAAATCTGCAGTGGAGGTGGATAAATGCAGAAACCCCTGTGAGGATATTAGGGGTGTACTACCTTAAAATCCCAAGGGAACGTTGCATGACACAAGACAAGTTGTCTACACTGCTTTCATTCACTACAAATGCCAAAAGCAGCAGTATTTTTACTTTCAGATGCTCAAAAAACCGTTTACTCAGTAAGTTAATTACAACAAAAGAGAGTAGTTAGGGGCTCTTTCTTTCTCCCTATACAGCTGCCCTAAATGTAAGCTCATTCATCCTGCAATGCTCCCAGCGTAAGGACAGCTGCATACGGCTGGAATGCAGAAGGCGGCTTCCTGTGTAACCCAGGACTGACCATGAGTGACTGAGGGCCTCCAGGTTTACATTCTATGATGCAGGATGTAATTTATTTTTCAGACTTTTATGAAGGAACCACATACAACTGCCCTTCTGCTAACAAAACAGAAAAAACAGTTGAATTAGTGCGAAACAGATTAAAGTAACAGTTCAAGCACTAACGCTTTAACATTCTAAACACTGCTGTCTTCCCAAATCAGCACCTCTGTAACTTGTCACTTACATTACCTGGTGTGGTACAAGCTTGTCAATACTTCCCTGGAACCCCAGCCTCAAACCTACTCTGGCCTTTGTTTAGCAGAGGGGTAAGGTCCAAGCTTCAAGACTCTTTGGGGCTGGGGAGGAAGACTCCTAATCCTACACCCATAAAGCAGCACTATACTGTTACCACAGTCGCTATTCCTCCAGAGCTGGCTTTTCTGAATTTGGTCACTGCAGCTAGACCTACACCCAAAAAATGCAGAATGCACGAGTCCTCTACTCTTGGGTACAACCACTCACTGCCAGGCCAGGGCCACTATTAATGTGCCTACAGTAACGTCAAAGATGAAAAGCTTTTAACAGAATACACTGACAGATATTTGACAGACAGGTGAATGAGCTGAGATAATAGAAGAAGCATAAGTATTTCGTTAAAAGTTAACAAATAATCATCAGCTCCTTTCCCCAAATAAGGTTTCTGTTAACTTACTGAAGAACATGACATTCGAATATCATTCTTGACAAGTATTCAGCAGACTGCAAAGCCCTGCTATTCTCACAGCAGCCTCAGCTGATCTCCTCCTGAGGTCAACAGTGGAGGTGAAGCACAACTATTCAAATGCCATCAGAAGTATCTTGCTAAACACAAAGTATATAGCAGCCAGCCACTGGCTGCCCTGAATTTCTGCAAATGTTCCATAAACAAATAACTCTTGCCTTTGAAGTCGCAAATATAAAGAAATGCTTAAGTACTAACTCTGAATCTACAACACCGGGCAGAGGTATAGGGAGCTTGCAGCCCTTTTTCTCAGATATGCACTTCGCAAAGTCCCAAGTAAAGGAAAAGAGTGCTGCTTGGTATACCCCACACTCCTATATTCCCCCCAACCATCCACACACACATTGATTATGTGCTAGCTCTGACTCTATTCCCATGCTCAGGTTTCCATCAGAAGGAAAACTGGGCACACAGTGCAAAGATGTGTAACTCAGCCCACCTACCACTGCATAACTCCGAGGCAGGACACAGCCAGAGTTCATGTGGGGCTAGGAGTCTGCACCACAGAGCATTCTTCCCTCCAAAGCAGGTCAGCTTAAATTAACAAAATTCACTCTGCAAAAATATGCATTGATTTTTGTTTTTTCCCCAGGACACCGCCAACAGTGATCCCAGGCCCCAGAGCATATCTGCTGTTCAAGACTAATTTGTTTTGTTTAAATGAAAACTTTCTGGTTCCTAAAATTGAAATTACTGTTTCTTCCCTCTCTACCAATAACCATCTAAACCTTCAAAATTGTAACACATTAATTTAGTTACTACAGACTTGCTTTAGTGAGGGGAGGGGGAAGGAATTTTTTCATCCATCAATTAAGAGGATTCTTAACAAGAACAGAAGTTCATCATGGAAACAAGAGTTTGGAAACTCAAGTCTCCTAGGGTCAATCCTCCTTCACTTCTGGCTTACGAGCTACAGAAAACTGAAAGCATAATCCCTGACATTTCACTGTACTTGCAGGACCGAAATGTTTGCCCTGTAGATATGCCGACACTGCAAGTAACTGGGTAGAAGCTAATCACTCTATAGGTTTCATCGTAATTTAAAAATACGCAGAGCACCTCACTAGTACATCCACATAGTGGTATAAATTGGTCTGTTTTGTAAATGGTTTCATCTACCTGTCTGTCAGCAGAGAGATGAAAAAGAATATTGATAGCGTAACTGGGCAGTTATGTAAATTGGACAACTAAACCGATTCCAAATAATCTCTAAGTCTTTTCTCTCCCCACAATAAAATTTTTTACTCCTCCCTTCAGTAAACAACCTTTGGCAGCCATGCAATTTTTTGCAGCTGTCACTAGAAAAGTAGTCAAAGAAAATGGAAGATAACAGATTTTGGAACTTGGTATTCATTCTGTGTAGGTTTTTTTTTTTTTCTGATTACTAAGAGTTTTTGATGTTACTGTTTTAAAGCTACTTGTTATGCAAAAATCTGCTATTTGTTTCTAACACTGGTTGTAATTTTGTAAGTATTTCTCTATTTGACTTTTTATCTTTTTGTTAGCATAAAAACCGCATAACATTTAACTTTTTTCCCTAGCAATAACTAAGAGTTTTCAACCTCTCATAGATACCATGTCAATACAAACTGGATGTAAATAAGTTTTAAAGTGAGTGGCAGTAAGTTTTTTAACTAAGCCATCTAAGGAAAACGGGTGTAAATACATAAAAAGTTACCAAAGCTTCTTATGAAAAAATACTTTTATCCAAGAACTAGACTGCATAAATTAAAATAAAAATTCAAATCTTAGTTATAAACTGATTTTAATTAAAGTTAATCTGACTCATTTTAACTATGTATAAATTTAAGTCAGACAACATATTTGTATCCATTTTCTAAAATATCCGTCACTTCTCCAGTGGCTGATCAAACTCGCCAGTGAAAAACATTTTGAGTAGGCAACTTGTAATACAGCTATGGTTTATTTCTGTCAGAGGCTGACTGCTGAAGTGTGAAAGAAACTCATTAAAAGTCTCTCACTGTGATGCTGCATTGCAAGGAAAAAAAAAAAAGAAAATACTTAATGAAGGGTACACTTAGCCTGAAGCCACATTCATACTCTGGTTTTCATTTTACACTATTTCAGTAAGCAATTAAAAGACAGCAATTAGTCACAGAAACACTATTCATACTGGTCATACTGGGAGATTAAAGAGTCTAACACTTATTTTATGTTAATATTATGGAAGTAATGAGGAAGATCAAGAATAATACAGCCAACTAAAAAGGAATGCTAAAATAAATAGAAGAATCTCTTACCTTAATCTTAAGACAAGATTCACTGCACATGGAACTTCACTATATTCGTCACTAACAGCAGGCTGAGACTGTTAAAGAAAAAAGCAAAAAGTCTTACAATGGATGCCAAAGGAAAAAAAAAATATCCTGAAATACTTGCCATGCTAACAGTCTGAAGTTAGCACAGAATATTCTACACTTTCGCTAACTCTCAAAAACCTTTTAAACACTTTCAGTAACAAAGTCTAAAATATAGCTGATACCAGTAAAACTGCCATATTTCAATTACAGAGATATAAATGATAAGGCCTGCATAAAGCACTGAGTGTAAGAGCTTTTAATCCACCTTGCATCATAACTCCAATAACCTATTAAATAATATGCACACAGCGAGAATACCAAGCTACGACTCACATTATTTTTGTGTAACGGCTTTGGTTGTTAAGGAAGTCTTGCATTTACCCATCTGCAAAGAACTAGTAGCGTGTCAAAGTAGGCATCACAGCTCAGAGAGTCTTTCACAGAGAAAAATCAGGAATACAGGTATCTTTCACACTATCACTCCTCCCTCACACTATGGTACTCTCCCCAGCCTTCAACTAGCATTTGTAAGAAGTCTCAAGCAAAAGTGTATCCTATATACGGAGTACCTCAGGGTCCTCTATGCTACTATGATTTCATACCCAACTTGGCATATTGTCACCATTAACAGAAGCCTGTTAAAAGGTTACAGTCAAGTCCTCCGAAAATAAAGACTTGCACCACAAATCTCATTTGATTGTTTTCCAACAGGTTACCGCATTAAAGCTACTTAAAAAAAAATCTGTGTATTTTAAACAAAAGAAAATTATTTAATCAGTAAAAGGGGACTAGATTTTTTTCTACTTCAGTAAGCTCCTTCCATTCATATAAACTACTACTATTATTTCTGCATCTTCAACAGACCTGTTATTTCAGTGTATAGGAATGTGCAGCCCAAAGACCAACAGGTGCACACCAAGAGTGACAAGCTGCACTAGTCTCCGTTCCAAGTCACCTTCTGGAGCATTTAGGAAAACAAAAATCAACAGAAGACTTCAAGCAGAAGCTTTTTCATCCTTCATAAACTAAACAACTCATAATAAAAGAGTTACCTTTACAAACTACATCAAGAACTGTAGAACTCTCAATTTCTAAGACATAAAAGGACTGGCTGGTGAAAGTCCCTTTTTTTTACCCCCCTGTATTCAGCTTACACAAGACATCTCAGATGTTGAAGCACTATGTAAACTAGCTCTGCAATGGAAAGATTGGGGTCATTACAGGAGCTAACAGGAACAAACCTGGCAGGAAGCTGTTAGTCTTTTAGAAGATTTCTATGACATCAATGAAAATCAGAGAATCTAAAATTGCAGGTGAAGTGGTAAGGGTCACCCACCCAAGGAATAGACATTTTTAACAGAGCACTTTGGCTGTAAGCCAGTAATCCTATTAAGCAATTATTTATAGCAGTGATGCTTTCCACACTCTCAGCACAGGGCCATGAAACTCAATATGGTATTTTATTCTTCTGAATTAATCTACTATGCCACAGTATGGAACTATTTTACTGTATACGGAATAAAGCATTTTAATTACAAACTACATATCATGATACAAATGCTAAGAATGAAAAATTATTTGGAGATCTTTTAGCTACTCCGAAATAGCTGTCGTTACTCTGACAAAAAGACAGCAATTAGTGTGATCCAGTTATAAAGGTTCATTAAATTACCAAATTACCTATCTTAACCAATTCTCCTGAGCACAAACACAACATGACGTTAGACTTCCTATCCATTTTATCCAGTGTGCGCTCAAGTTAATTGTTACAGGCCCAACTGCATATGGCTCTATCTTCACCAGTATTTGCCATACAAGGCTGCAGAGCAACACTCCCACCTCAATTCACATTTTTAACAACATAAACGAAAAAGAAATACCTTCACTCAAACACTTGGAAGAAAAAAAAAAAATTGATAAAGACATTTGTACCTCTGTGTTCTCCTCCTCTTTTACTCTTCGTGACTGGAAAACAAATGCAGTGAGATATGAGCTATGCAGCTTTATACATTAAAGATCTAGAAATACTAACAATTAACATCAAGACAGAATATCTTGCAGAGTGTAAATGCCTTGGCACAAACAAAAGTTACCTTCTCCTGAGAAACAGCAGCTTTGCCTTCCTCGCTCTTCTCATCCATTTCATCATCACTCCATTCCCAGTCCCCATCTTCCGTTTTATGGAGGTGACCACTGGAACCCGGTACTCGTCTGACCTACCAAAGTATTAAGGGTTCACCATTACACAGACATCTTTAGTTTTTATTGGTGTGCTGGTTAATCAGCAATTCTTCTTTATTTTTATTCTACGTGCTTTCATTAGTTTGCTGGAGGAGTCACTGGCACACTGGAATAATATCTGACCTCAGCGGTCATCCTTGAGCCAATAGGAATAGCTATGCTATGCAAAATTCATATAGGGAAACAGTGTTTGGATCTATTTTACAACTGCTTAGGAACAAGCTCAAATAGATGACAACTGCTTACTATGAACTAACTCTTGAAATGAAAGGAGGCTATTCAAGGAAGCAGAAGTTACACAGACAAGGTTGTTCTTGGGACACAGGTCTTAAAAACTTCAATTGTTCTGCTAAAAAGCTTTAAAGTGTGTAAAGGCATTAAGGATACTTTAAAAGTAAAATTGTCTTTATTAAAAANAAAAAAAAAAAAAGCAGCTGTATCCAGACTGAGAAGGTAGGCAGGCATGCCCCACGCCAAACTAATTGGGCAAAGTCCTGTAGATCAAACAGTCTAACGAGGCTTAATAGAAGTATGCAGCAGCTAAATCTGAAAATCAAATACTCCTCTGATGCCATCCTGCTCTTTTTCAAAGCCTGACAACATGCTTGTTTTCCCCGGATCATATTCAGCCTATTTGAGCAAAACAAAAGAATACCCAACAACTCTTCCCACACCTTGGTATACATTTATGAGACCCACGAGATGGCTGGAAGTACACCACAATAAGCAGCAGCCCCAATAGTGTTTAGATTAGAATCAGTTTCTCTAATTATTTCACATTACTGAACCAAGATACAGTTCCCATGGCACAACTTCAAATGCTCATACAGGTAAGCTCTCCAGCACTCGTCTGCTCCTCTCCCTTCCCTTTTGCACATGTAAGACTAAACTAGAGGAAAGGGTGAAGTTTCCAGAACCTCAGCACATTTCTGTACCTTTTTCAGTCCTTATGATATTCCTTCCTTACATTTCTTCCCTGCACAACCGACTAACAGTGCCCTACCCAGTTTCTCCGTATTTTGCACTCGCTTGAAACTGAGAAGAGGGGAAACCTATGCAGGACACCAGGGGGAATATCCTACTCCATCACTTGAGGGACCAATTATGCACTGTTTTCTCTGTTTCCCATACCAGGCCTCTAATGCACCAACCGGACAGCTCTAGCTGCCTCAAAGCTTGGTACAAGAATCTCGGGTGTGTTTGGGAGGGAGGACCAAGCAGAAGTCAACAGAAGCAGTAGCACAGCAATTTCTTACTCAGCTGCCATCAGCCCAGGCAGAATCAGTAGGCTCTTACTGTCTACATCATCAGGGATTAGCACAGATACAAGGTAATCTAGCAGACAGTTTGCCTGGTGCTTGTGGATATAATTTATTATCCTCCAAGGAACAGTCCTGACATAGGCTTTTGTTTAACAGTACAAGCATTTTCCCAACAGCTACACATGAACTCATGAGAGGACGCAAACCACAACCAAAACCATGCTTTTCAAACAGAACAGAATAGAATGGTTTACAGACACATTCACACACTACATCATGCACTAATCAAAATCTCTTCTGCATCCATTTTCAGTTGTTCTGAAGACTTATTCTAACTAGAATGATCTCAATGGAGCTTAATGATGCTGGCAGAGAGTTCTGGGAGAAAGCTTTACTGATGAAGATGGAGTGCATTTCAAGTTTTTAAATAGATTGCCTTTTAATAAGCAATAAACAAATGGCTCAAGGAAAAGAAAATAAGTTACTGCAAAATAAAATACTGTGTTAAATTAAATGATTTTCTTGAAAGGTGTCTGAAGGCAGAAAAACAAAAGTTTAGACTTGTACTCTGCTTCAATCAGAATGATTACCACAAGCACACATATTCACAGGAAAGAAATCATAATTTCAGCTATAGTAAAGTACCCAACCTATTCAATCTTCAATAATGTGAAGTTGTTGCCTATGACACTTTTTTTATTGGTGGGTGTGCTTAATACTTGCATTACTTAGCAAATTATTTTGCACAATTTTTGATTCACAGTGGCTTTGCGCAGGCTCAGTTCTGGTTAAAGCCACAAAGACTCAGCCACACAGGGAGGGCATGTACGCTAGGTGTGGGACAGAGCAAGAGCTGTGCACCACATCTGCAAATAAATTAATTGTCTTTTCATTCATCATAAACCTGTATAACATAACATATTGGATGGAAATATATTAGCTTAAATTTCTATTGTAATAGAAACTTATCATAACAGACTTGATAACTACTATAGTGCTGCTTCTCTTCAGATTTTTCCAGTGTCTTTTCCAGAGCACATTCATTAAAATGCACGTTAGTAGTAACGTGAAATATTTTAGGAGACAGCTAGCATTTTACCATATTCAACTTACATTAATAAAAAGCAAAAACACACCAGAAGAAGTAAAGGAATAAAACCTACATTGTACAGCTAAAGCCTTTTAGGCTTTGAATTTGGCACAGCCAGAGAACCAGTTTAAAGGGCTAAGACAACTGAGACAATCTACCAGTTTGTTACCATGAGAAGAAACAATTATGAGACGTCCAGCAGGGCTGCACCAGGACAGTGAGCAGATTCAACCCACCAGCCTGGGAGAAAAACTAGTCTTTTTTTTCTTTTCTGAACAAGTTTTTTTGCAAGATTTGTGGGTTAAATCAGCCCATCTTGAAGTCAAATAGGAAAGACTGTAAGCAAAGAAGCAGAAACAAAAAGGGCAGTGAAAGGGAAGTTGGATCATCTTGTTTTGGCAGCAGCAATCCCTCAGGATCCTCAAAATCACGTACTCCAAGATGCTCACAATGCAGCATTATGACTGGAGTGCACAATCTGCCACACTAAGTCTCCTCAAGCTTTCATTTGTGCTCCTACAGCTGTGCAGACAACCCAATTGAAAAATTAACATGGAATACAGTTAGCGTGCAGTCAAATCAGCTTTTTAATTTAGCTGATCATGAGCTTGCACAAGTGCTAGAGTCTGCACAAGGCAAGGGGCTGTAACATCATTTTCAGTACTAGCCCCAGTCGTCTGTAGTAAGAAAGCATTGTAAATTCCCAAAAATGTGATGCAGACATAAATATGAACAGGGAGCAAATATATCCAGACACAGCATACATTTGTCTCCATTCCGTTTCGTGGGCATGCTAGTTTAAGTTTTTTAAATCTGTCACACAATCTTTTGTCATTCCTTCTTGTTTTATTCAGCCCAAATATTAGGCTTTCAGTATTAGGCTTAGTATTTTTTTCTTCCCTTCCTTCATGCAAATGCTATAAACATGTTGTTGGCTTTTCAGTATAAAAATACCCTTTTCCTAAGTATCTTTGCAACTTTTTCATCATTAATTTATGCAATCAACATTACACATCAGTACACATTTTCCTAGGAAGAAAAAAGAAAAAAAAAAGTGAAACTACCTGCTTTAGTACTTTTTTTTTTTTTAATATGCTATTTTCTCATATAAATATCTCTTTTCTTCATGAAAAAAAACATGAATAGCACAACGCGGTTATTTTATATTCTGAAACAGAAACAGTAGCATAGAAAAACATTGTACAGTATGTATATCACTGGTATCAAATATTTAACTAAAAAGGACAATTTTACTTCAAACTAATTTGTTATTTTCTCATATCAACATATTATTTGTACTTTCAGAAGGGTTATATCTAGGGTAAGCATTTAAGCATTGTAATGACAATTGCAGAGTTTGGACGCCACAGTAGCACCACATTAGATATGAATCAGCTGTAGGGGTCAGCACCCATTGCAATGTTCATACAGTTTTGTCATGGTTTGGGCCACATTGGCCCAATCCAGTGGAATGACAGATGCTCGCTCTCTCTTGCTCCACTCCCGAAGGGAGGCAGAAGNGAGCCTCTCTGCATCCCATTCCTTGGCATCAACTATAAACATGGGTCTTATCACTGAGAGCGAACAGTTTTCTGCACAACATGCTGCTAATTTCAGCAGTTAGAAGAGGCCTAGCTAAAAAGTAAAGTTACTGAACAAAATTGGTCCTGTTTTACCTCCAACCAGGACAAGTTTATTAGATTAAGATCATCTGTAAGAGTTTAAGAATGGTCATAATCAATCTAATCAATAAACTCGAGCATTCATCAGTTGTATCTTTGCTTAGAAAACAAAAAGTAAGCATGAAGGCAACCCTTCAGCACTTCCTGTATTCCCCCACTTTCTAGTAATCCTCTCTTCATATTATGTTTGCAGTATTAAGACAAAGACGATTTAAACAATGTTAAAAGTTCTAAGACCTTTGGACAACCTTGGGATAAAATTAAAGCAATTTTGTCCCTTAAAGAAACAGATTCTTCTTAAAAACTTGTCTTTGGTGACCAGACACCTGTCTTTTGTGCTACCCCAAGTCCTAGTTTGCTAGGATACAACGTATCTTCTGCTCTAACCCTTTTTTCCGTCCATCTCACAAAACACCGCAGAATTAAAGTGAGCATGTTTTTATAAAGGTGTGCCAAGTCTCTGCACTAAAATCTTCAGAAGACTTTGACTTCATCACAATCGAGTCTTTCCGACCTTCTGGATCACTCTTGAAGCGTTCATCACAGAGTGTGCTAAAGCTCTAGATCCCTTTTGTCCTTACAGGCCTAAACAGCCTTCAACACAGGAAAAACCTTTTCCAGAAAGTACACTAAGGGCTATTACAAACAGGCCTGTGAGGAGAGGAAANAAAAAAAAAAGGAACAAAGATAAGCAATCACTAAGTGGCACCCAAGCCAGAATTGTTCAGGGTGGAAACGAAGGGAGTGTTTCCCTAGATTACATCCTCACACGCTTTACTGTTTTGTTTCCTTTCAGTTTGCAAGGACAGGTGTGCAATACAAAGAAGTATTTTGCTGAAGAATAGTTATATACGTACATGTACTGAACTGCAGCCTGTTAAGCACTCGCATTGCACAATACAACAGGAATCTACGCCTCAGGTGTCAAGCATTTGTAGCAAAAAACATCACGGTATGCCCATCGGGGGAGAGGGAGGGAAGCGTTTATCACATTTTCTCCCATCAAACCATAGTCCCCTACGGCAAAGCTTACAAATTCTTTCCTTTGGCAGTGGGCAGCTTAAGCTACTCTTTCAAATGCTGTAGCTTATAGAAGTTAACGAAAATGCTGCAATAAGTCAACACAAAAATCACTACATAGACATGATGAGGAGAGTTTGTGGGGATGTAACACCCAGCTGTTATCTAAAAAATAAACTAGATGGCTACTGATGGAAGGTTACAGAAAGCTGTGTTCACCACTGCACAAAGTACTCATCCGTGCTTTGCCAATAATCTCAGCCTCACTGGGTCACTGCAGGAACCTGTAGAAAAGCTGATAGAAACAGCAGCAGATCTAAAGAGATCACACAGACATCAATAAGATCATCAAGATATTTTCAAACAGCAAACATACTCCTACCCAAATTCATAGAGACAATGCAACATGATGGACACCTCAGAGGGCATCTCAAGTCCCAGCTCTGCTCAACAAAAGTGTTTTTCGAAATGTATGTTGAAGATACACTTCACAAATATGGACATTAAGAATTTTTCTACCCTCAAAATAAAGTGCTAAAGGAAACTAATGCGAATGAACAATGTCAAGTGTATGCAAGACAGACCATTCAACCCAACTTCCAGTATTAGCCTGGGAAGGAAAAGAATTACCTGAGACAAGCAGGAAGGAAGTTCAAACCATGTGTATCTTGGAGACTTGAAGACATAACTTAGCAATAAGTACTGCATAGCTCTCAAAGTACGCCACACAACGATTAAGAAACTTCGTGCCCCATTTATCAACTTTTGATGAGATTCAATGACACTTTACCCTTGAGAGAACAGATAAACCTCCCTTTTCTTCTGATTTCATTTTACAATCAAGTAGAGCATTTCCTTCATATGCACTGGCCTTGACAGAATGTACTATGTTTTTCCTGATTCATACTATCTTGAACTCCTGTTGTTTATGTATAGACAGTTAAAACGTCTTCGTTCTATGTCCCGCTTCTCTTTCTATGGGGGGATTTTTAAGACTGTAAACATTATTTGGCAACTACATTCATGGTTTCCATCATAATGACATATTGATTGCAAATTCACGATTCAACTTGCTGGAGAGAAGACATCTCTGCAGATCTCCATATGCAAGCCTAAAATTGCCAGTGGACTTTAGTCCAACTTCCCAATCTCTCTTTTGTCAGTGCTGAAATTGGCAGAAGAGTCCAGCAACATGAGAACAGATGCTCATCCTCAAATGACATTAGCAATTGGTGCTATAGGTAGTTTTAATTCCATATTCTCATTCAGATCCTGTTTGCTTCAGATTGATTTGATCCAACCAAATTGTAAATGACCTTTCATTAGTTTTCTTGCAAGCTATCATAAGAAGGGTTGTCTTGAGCAGTACTAGCCTAGGACCAAAATTAATTTCTGAAGCACTGGATGAACAGGGAAGAAAAGGCAAATGGAAGATGAGAACAACAGTCTTAACACTGTTCCTAGCAAGAATATACAACAGGGGTTGTATTTGGAATATTGTAAATATTTGGAATTTCATTACTGGTTATCATTCGAGATTCTACTAGAAGACTGATATCAAAAGCAGCGTGCTTGTATTTCACCCCAATGATTACAGCAGTTGAGAATACATATTTCTCCTGATACCCCGCCACAAGCCTCCCATTTTACAGAAGGAAATAAAGAAGCGGACAAATGAAGTGATTTATCCAAGACCACAAAGCAAATCTGAGACAGAGCACAGAACCAAACCAAACTTTTTGCATCTCTACAAAAATAAGGAGGAAGTTCTTTTACATTTCAGGCAGTAGCTATACAAATGCAATTTCTCCATCAGCTTCAGTCAAAATACACAGTATCGATAGTTCTTTATGCTAGGATTATATCTCTCTCAGTAAATATTTCAGAGGGAAAGGGAAACAAGTTAAAACATGCTCAATTCTAATTTGGGTTTTATTGTTTTAAAAACCTAAATGCTCCTTCCAAAACTGAATCATAACTTTAGCTAATAAAGAAAACAATGAAAGCCTTCAGCCTTACAAAGACAAATTAGCACATAACAGAAAACATATTTTCACATAAATCAGAAGAGCACACAAGGAATAAAAAATAATTTTGAATGACTGGCATTTAAACTGCACCCAACACTAAAGCAGCTCAGAATATTGTAATCTACAACCAAAAGCAGTTTGTAGGAGGAAAAACTTAACAAGCCACTGACAACATTACCACAGCTGTGGAAGAAAGACATTACGAATGTCAGCTGCAACAGAGAATGCTTGGAGAATTTAGTGAGTGAAAAAACCATGACTACTACAAAAATATTAAGCATCATATTATTGTTATTGTTGTATATGTTGTTGCTGGTTAAAGCTTATTCCATTATACAGTAGAGTGACAAAGATTTAAGACTAAATTAAGCTGCTGATGGAACCATTTGTCCTCACCCTTTTAAAGCAGGATACAGATAAGTTAACATTCCTGGCCAGCAATAGCATGCACTAGCTTTCCACTGAAGTTAGCTCAAATCAGCCTGACAGAGAGAGAACTCCAGCATCAGAATGCAGAACCTGCCCACGTTTCCCAAAGCTGGATGAAAAGCAGGCTACAGCACAAGGAAGCAAAACATAAATTGTTGTCTTCTAGGCACTGATGTGCTTGCTATATGTAGATGTTAGAGACTGGGTAAAGAAGAATCTATTATTCATCACTGCTTCTTTTGCTTCTGCAATCTCTTTACAAGTTTATTTTTGTAGGGTGACAAGGAAGGGAATGAACATTTTCTGAATATTAAGATTTTTCTACTTACTTATTCACAACTACTCAAAAGAGCAAAAAACTGGACCCACTTACAGATTTAGTATTTTATTTCACCGTCTAATTTAAAAAAAAAAACAAACAAACAACCACATTAAAAGGACACACCATGGGATACCAATGCATACACACGTAAAAGTAACTACAACTCATACATGGTACAGCACATGATCTAGACCACATTAAAAATCTATTCTTTCAGTAAAAGTAATATTATGCACCTATTGTGCATATTTCCTCATTCTACAGGAAGACAACTGAACTAGTAATCTTGATTTTCCCTGCTATCTCAATCATTTAAGCTATTCCTAATGAAGTCTCTGGCAACTGAATATTTGGGATGGAGTCCTGGATAGATTTAAAATATTTTAAACTCTGCTCCACAAAAGAATATGGTGACCTGAAAGTATGGTAAATACGATGCATTTGTGTAAGCAAAACTGATGGCATTAATGAGCATTAAACACTTCAGTAACATGGAATGTGCCTTGCTGCTCTCCATATATAGGTAACTTAGCACCCAAACGTAATTTGTTTCCGAATTCCCAGAGAGAGGCAAATGTGTTGACCCCACCCATTTAAAACACATCTGCAATAGTCTTTGCTACCTATTCATTTCTAACTAGAGAACAGTCAGTGCTGTTCTCCATTTTTTGCACTTGCATATCTACAGAAGGCAATCCTTTTTTTTTTTTTTTTTTTTTTTTTTAATATATAT
>VYXH01005896.1:104483-115713 GCA_013397275.1 Burhinus bistriatus | reverse complement strand
CCCCCCCCCCCCCCCCCCTTTTTTTTTTTTAAAAAAACCAGAAGTCCCAAGAGCTTCACTTCTCATACAACTTCATGGGAAGTATTTACAATGCCAGTTACCATGCCAGTTATTTTATAGGAAAAATGATGATGACAAATAGGACACTACTGAAAACAGTTTTGGCTTTAGCACAATATTTTGCTCTGTGTATTCTTCTCTCAAAAAAAACCCCAACCCAGACCAGTTCCTTTCATACACATCTTAAGCCTTTAGAGGAATCAGATTTTATGATTTTTACCTTTAGCCCTCTTGTAAACCTTTCCTGAATGTTTCCTAAGATACAAAAGCAAATTTCAATCCTGAAACCTATGCATTTATTTGCATTCCAATGCAACGAAGGAAATCAGCATATCATCACGTTTATCCAATCATGGCAGAAGCCTTTGCTCAAAACAGTTACGGATTTAATGACAGCTTAGCACTTGAGGTAAAAGACAGACCACAGAGAAGTCACTTTCTACAATATACTTTCATGCAAAAAAAACATCAGTCTTTTTGCATAAGAACACCTACACTGTAATCACATTTTTGAGGAAAAAAAAAAAAAGCCCACATGTACACATCATCCTTTGTTCAAGAGTTGAGGCACTTCCTCAAGAGAAGGCTAGTCCCCATCCAACCCAGTCTCACAGGTCATGTGAATATCCTAATCCCTTCACTGCTGGCTATTCTTAAATTCTCCTGAGTTTATTACAATGCAAAGTCTCATTTCTATTCTGATGGAAGCCACAAATATTCTGCAAACCCAAATGTACTTTATGCACTTGGGAACCTTGTTTTTTCTCACCACAGTTTATCCAGATTATAATTATTAATGGGATGTACCACTACCTTTCTAAAATAACATTCTGGCATTTCTGCTTTGTAGGGCTCAAAAGGGGTTAAGACATCACAGTGACTTGGTGTTAGCATCCCCTCCTCTTAAGCCACTCTGCATACTCCAAATATAATGGGGAAAAACCCCTTTCTCTTAGTCTGTCTTTGTTTTTCTTCTACTTAGAAGTAAGACAAAACTTTTCAGTGTTTCATATTCATATGCAGGAACAGGGCAGGGGACGGAAGAGTGGGGTTGGCTTTTCTTTGTTTGGGGTTTTTAGGGGGGGTTGGTGCTTTTTGTTTGTTTGGCGGTGGTTTGGGGTTTTTTTTTTTCTAAGCATAGGCAGGCCTAAGACATTGCTTTGAGAGCAAGAATTTAATCCAGCGTAGAAACTAATTCTGGGATAACTACAACTGGCCTTTCAGGACTAGACACTAATCTTAAATTCCCACCTCAGAATAAAAATTGAGATGTGCAAGCCACCACCCAGGATGATATAAGCCCCTTCCTCTTTCAAGAACTGTGGAGGTTTGTTGCATTACACCTTTTGTGGTATGAAGAGATCGAAGTCCTCTACTTCACTGCCCACAACCACATGCCACAGAAACTTTCCTGGGGGAAAAAATTCATGTATGCAGAAAAGGATAGGTAAGGCTGGTCCTGAACCCTGAAAATTTGCAAAAGTTACCATTTATACTCCACATCAAATTAATTGTTATTGCTTCTCTACATTGTACAACCATGCTTAGGTTTTGTCCAAATTGCTGACTGAAAGGACACAGGTGATTTAAGGCTTTGCAGTTCCTGAAAAATGTCTTTAGACGTTTCTGGTATGTATATTCCCTATGTGAAACAAAACTTGTTGACTGAAGAACATAGGGAAGCTCCTAGGAAGCAAACACATTATTTGACGTACACAGCTCCCGTGGCCTAAAGTCCCAGTCTGAAGGGTTTGAATTTCAGTATTCCAAGGTGACCTTACTGTGGGAGGAGATGAGGCATCATTAGCACTTCGGGTGGTATGTCCGGAGTCAGTAAAAGCAACAGCAGAGAATATTCTTGCATATATATCTGTTATCTCACCAGAAAGATACAGAAACATCAAACCCTCCAATTCCAAGCCAATTTCAATTGAATTCTTTAATTCCAAGTCTAATGCAAATGGTGTCTGCAAAACATGGCAAAACTGAGAGAAACTGTTATCCCATTTACAATTTCACATTAGAATAATGGCCAAAAATATTTAATTTACTTCAGGGTCAAGGTCACATAAATAATGTTTTGATCTCACAACCATTTTCTTCAAAAAGTTAAACTGCACCTCTGTTGGAATTAAAATATACATTCACAGCTACCCAGCACACCCTTTCAAAGCAGCTATTTATTGTTTGCTCTGAAGTGTGCAATGTCGTGTTTATGGAACATTTGTAATTATCTTCAATGAAATAAGTCAATATGGAAAATCTGAGTCACTGATACAAACCTGCAAATATTTGTTTCTTCCTTAATGCAGCACAAAGTACTGCAAAAACTGAAAAGGCACCAAAGTCATTTAAGAATTGGAAATACAGGAATCTTGACCATTTTTGTGTAAATTACCACTTCTACTCACTATTGGAATGAATCATACTGGCAACTTAAAGTCAAGAAGTGTAAGATCATTACATTTTCTTTCATGAAAGAGTACTGCATAAAGAAGACTGATAATTCGCATTGAATAGGATTTCTTCAGCTCTCTACTGGTTCTTGAAGAGCATCCTTTTTTAAAGGGTAACACGGCGCAAGTCAACAAAGAATAGAAATCTGTTAAAAAACACCAAAAGACATTTGTATTAAATATTTATGATGCTGATTTGTTTTTATAGCCAAACACAAACAGTATCATGCTCACATGATGACAACTATGACACCCGAGGGCAGGGCCATCAATTGAGAAGACTGCCATGAAATCTTACCTACACCCACAGTTTAGAAGTGGAATACAGTGGAGCGATCAGTGAGAGGAAAACAAAGCCATTAAAAGCAGAAGGGAGAGGGGAGGGGGCAGTACATTCCCACACCTCTCGAGGAAATGCTGAAAAGAGGAAATGCTGAAAAATGTGTACAGACACTCAGCGTACCAACTCCCCATCCTGGGGGATTCCTTGTCCAAAGCCCTCCTCCTTTCACTCTTTCAGAGTCTTCTCTTGCTGGGATAATGTTGCTCAGAGAAAGCAAAATGTAGCAGCTCAAACTAGAGACACTATTTTGTCACTTAAATATCTTGTAAACAAGTGCAGGTAATTCCCTACACTCCTAATTGTGCTTTCCAAAACCATGAGGTTTTACATAAATACTGCAAGATATTTACTATCTCTGCTCCAAAATTTGAATCTGATTTTGTTTCAAGAAATTGCAGTGTTTTACAGAAATCCCAGTAATGTGGTGAATGTGCAAGTTTAGTAATTCAGTATGATTTTTGGTTTTCAGACATTATTTCTCCATTTATTAGTTTCATTACATAAATTTCATTATTGAATGTTAATAACTGCAAATAATTCTTTAATTCACATTTTGGCAATAGTCCTTCCAGGCATGAATGTGTACCTGTGCTGAGGAGGACGTTTTCAATTAATTGTGCAGAGGAGTTGCATTGTTTCTCAAAAGTAGTACTTCACCTCAAAACCAAGGAATCCCAAACAGGTTATCAGGCGCGACCTGATGGCTAATTCATAGATGCAGAGAGAGAATCTTTTATAACCTCTTTCTTTTCTCTGCCTGGCCCACTCCTCCCCCCAATCAAATTAAGGTGCTAAGGCCAAGAATGTACCTGCAGGAATCAAAGGAAACTAATCAAAATAACAGCAAACTGGCAAAGTGACTTGACACTCTGAAAGATGAAGTAGACAGACAAAGATCCAGATTTTCAGAGCTTCTGGTTATCTTTCCTGGCTCCTCAGATGAATGGGCATCATGATGGTGAATCACTACTAAAAGGCTTTCACTGTTAGAGGGATCACTGGATCCTTCTTTTATAATCAACGTTTTCCAGTTCCACCATCCTTTTCTATCATCCAGGCTGTTTACTTGCTTAAAATGACCAGAGGGAAAAGGAAAGAAGACAAATACAGCCTCATGTAGAGCTTTTCATTACAGAGTAGTAGAAGACTTACTATAAGGTCAGTTTCACTGCAAGCAATATGGTCACATTAAAGAATACTTAGGAAAATAGTCTGCTACTGTAGAATTCAAAGAAGAACTTACTACGATTTTCAGTTACTTTCAAGCTCAAAGGCCTGAAGATACCATTTCAAAGTGAAATTCTGATTTCTTCCCCTTTTCTATTTTCTACAATGTTTCCACTTATTTATAAGATAATATTACTGTAATACACATAAGAGAAATTACTGTAATATACACTCTGCATTCCACACAGATTTTAAAGAGACATAAGTTTATTCAAGACATTTAAAAAAAAAAAATTAAGGCAATCAAAATGAAAATTTGAGTGTAGTTCTCCAAGAAGTTACAAGTGAACATGAAATTAATGAGCATAAATCTGCAAGTTTTATAAAATCAAATTTTACAAAACCCCAGTGTTTACATTTTAGTTAAGTACCAAGAAGCAGCATGCATTCAGCTAGGCTACAGCATTTAAAATCACAGACCTAGAGCTGCTCCTAACTGAGCAACGCTCTCCCAGCCCGTGAGACTTTACAGTTCAGGAAGGACTGAGCTCTGCTGGCTGCACTGTGCGTTGGATGCGGCTGCCCTCTGCTGTCTGTAACTCCCACACAGCACAGCTGGGGTGCACGTACCTTTGTCATCCAGCTGATGTTTTTCCCCTTTCGCTTCATATACTATGTAACTATACATTTACCTGCAGATGCACAGTTTGAACAGTCTTCTCGTGGAGCTGCTTTTCAGTGCTAAACAGAAACTGGACTCTGTATACAAACTATTACTATTCCTGTCCAATCCTTCTGCTCTGCTAGCCTTAAGCTACCTGTTCTGATTAAAACCTTGAAGTTCTCAGCTCCAGCCATGATTTTAATTTCTTGGAGCCAAGAGCTCTTTCAGCTAAATTAAGTCCCCCATAACACCACTGGATAGCACAATCTCAAGGATGTCCTACTTCACCTGTAGTTCCCTTGCAGTTCTCCCCAGTAACAAGAATATCACCATTACCAAGCGCAAGGTGGAGGGGGGGACAGACCGGGGCACGAGTGTCAAAACAAATGGCATGCATTTTTTTGTGGTCTAACCAGGAAAACGTATTTGCTTTTCACTTACTTCAGAGTGTTGAGCCTGGGCTCCTTTGTCTTTTTTATTTTTTCCTCCCTTCAATTTATCTTTTTTAGCACTAGGAAGGCTAAAGATTTAACTTCTCCATACAAAAGCAAAAATTCTCACGGAGCTATTCCACTAGTCTTTCAGCAAATGGTAACAGATGGCAACACTACTTCTGAGCCACCCTGCATTTACAGAATCCTCTTTGTAATTCATCTCCCTGCATGACCTTCCCAACAAACTTCCCAAAAACGTACAAAATCACAAGTAACACACACTTCCACATTGTGCCAGAACTCGTTGTTACTTTTATGAACAAGGACAGACAGAAAAGCTTCTTCTACCACCTTGCTCAAGACAGCATAGTGGGAAACCTCGTGACACTAAGGTGACCCTAGCAAGCCAGCTGTGGCTGCCTGCATTGACAAAATACTGATTTAATACCAACTAATTCAACTGAATCACTTTCCACTTAGGACACCATTTCAAATCCAAGAGAAGAAATCTGGTTTTGGATGTCATAAGTGAAGTGTTTGAGGCTTCATTTCTCAGAAGGCAAACAGGCAAAACCAGCACCTTCCCACATTTTCAGCAAGAGACAGAAAACTAAATCATTAAAAAACAGGACAATAAAATAGGATTATCTTCTGGTTAGTTACAAGACTTACTTCCTGATTAAAGAATCTACCACCAGCATCACACACGCCTGGACTTCCTTTATCCAGTCTTGAGTCTTTAACCAGGACTCCTTCAACAGCACCTTTAAGAATACACTACACTTGTATTTCACAGTAATGAATCCCTCCTCCAGTACTGAAAGCTTCAACAGCTAGATAAATGCCAAATATTTAAAGCTACTGGTCTAATCAGAAAAGTTGTCTCATTAGAAACCAACCTCACGTTAGTCCACGTTCTAGACATTTTTGAACAAGTCAACAGGTCATGAACACATTAGCTAATGAGCAGATCAGTGCATTTACACAAGAGACAGTGACTCACTCAACACACGAATGAATTCTGAAGTTGGACCACGATAGCCCATGAACTGGAAAACACTATCCAATATGGGAGAGCATTACTTTTTAACGATTAAGATAAATCATGTGTGAGGTTTAAACCCTGCCAAAACAAGTAATACAAGTTACTGCAGAGATACTTATGGCCATTTGAAGTACAAAAGACGCTCAATTGAGTCAACAATTCCATAGTTTGTTTTAAAGCTCGTCTATCCTGTACCAGATTAGTTCCATTTGAGAGAGTACAAAATCCAACCTCACAAACTTTATACAGATGGTAAAAGCACCATATGCAAGAAAGGATGGACAAAGCCATATACTGTATGAAGTTCCTTTTATGTTATAGCACAACTGCATTTACGTATACCTGGCAAAAACGCTGAGAGCAATCTTTTTCCTTTATCTGAAATGTTAAAACAAAGCTGATGCAACTGCATGTGTCTGCCCCTTAAAGCACTTTCCACTTCTACCTACTAAAGCAGACACTACTTGCTGATTACGTGAATTTTTGTCAAATTTACATTTTATAGAAAAAGTGTTTCCATTATTTTTTACTTCCAACAACTTCTTGAAAATAAATAAAAACCCCAACATGGTCTGAATGCCAATTTCTCCTCTATTTTTTCTGGTAATAGCCAACAATATAAAAACAGTTGCACTATCTTTTTAATTTGTAGTAGTGTTCTGGGTAAACTGAACAATTAATCCTCTGTGATGGAGAGGCCTTCCACACACAAAGTCTTGCCAAATACATACTTACAGTTCAGCTGCTGTTTTCCAGAAAAAGTGTTCCAGTATAGCACCTGTCCCTTCTCTTTACGCATCAGCATTAATGAAATAAGCATTTCTTAAAGTTTAAAGAATCATAGCAAAGAATATACATTTTTGTTAATAATCTGAGCTCAAATTAATATTGCTCTCTGCTTTTCAAAAGGTCTGGAGTCCAACTGTACTAACATCCATCATTGGTGAGGTATATTTATCAGATTAAATCCATTACTGAAAGAAGAAAATGTTGCATATGTATGTCTTGCTGAGGTGCAATGATGCTGCTAGAGCTGTCCCAGAAATCTAGGCTCTAATGATATTTTCCTCACTAAACGCAGGGGAATGTTAATTTCTTCTATAGGGTAACATGATCATTTCCCTAAATTAGCTGTACTGCATAGCTAGAATTCCAGCCCATTAGTAAGGATATATCTACTGAAGTTTTAATAAAAACTACTATCACTCACACTAATCAGCTCTTCATGCTGTCACAGGTTTTTCCCAGTAACTTACAACTCTGAGCTCTAAAGAGCTGCTATTAACAGGGCAGAGCAATACCACCTTCCCAAAAACAGAATTCAAGCCCAATTATTACTCAATTTTTTTTTTTTTTACTAGCAGCACTTCAGACAGCAATAAAATGAAATGCAGACACACGTTTTCCTCTGTTCACTTTGTAAAAGTGGCAGTCATGCAGGAGATTTTCAAAATTAAAGAAACAGGATTATAAACCACAAAATTGACCCAGGGCCTTTGGGCATACAGAGTACTTAACAGTTATAATTAATTTTTTAGTGTGACAAGATTTCAAAACTGACTGTGGAACTGGAAGCTGTTTCGAATTTCCTCTATTCCAATACAGCAATTCTCATCATAAGTGAACCAACTTAGCATTCAGTTCAGAATTAAAACTACTTCAACACACGTTAAGAAGTAGCGTACCTAAGCTCTTGCTAAACTGTGGTATAACAGGGGTGTATACAGCCCTGATCCAAGCAGGACAGGGCAGGCTGCTCTACCATCACACCGCCTAACAGGGCATAGGCTGCAGTCAAGGCTCCTGCATTTCTACCAATGGCAAAAGTCCAGCCTCAGAGCATGTCCCTGCTTACCAGACTGCACTGAGCTCTGACCATGCACCACAGCCTTTCTTCCAGTTTTTCTTGACACCAGCAATGCTCTCACAAGTGAGCAGTCATACTAATGAAACCCAGAATTGCCAGGAAGAAGTTGCATGGTGTAACACTTGTTTCTGTGGATCAGCACCAGTATATACTTAAGCAAGTTCTGCGCAGGAAGAGGTAAGACATGTTCTTCCCAGGCCAGTCAATTCTAGAAGCATTTCCATGTTAGCCTTAATTACTAGGGCCAGGAAGAAGGGCATCATTTCAAAATTAGCAGAATTAAAAACAAATAAAGAAACATTGGGACAGGGGGAATACGTGCACAAAGATGTAGTTTACAACTCTGATGTCAAACAGTATTTTAAACACACAATGTAGGTGCTGTTTGATTATCAAATTGGGTTTTCAAACAGGACACATCTTTACAGCATCAAATGTTTTCCTCACACATACGAGACCATATGTACCTGCTTTCAGGATTTCACAAAAAGACCGGAACTCATATTTAGTCAAAACAGTTGCCAACTATAAGCTGTAAAGGCAGAAGCAAAAACACGAGAACACTATGTCAAGAGGAAAGAACTTAAAGTTAAACTAAACTAAGGCTGAAGTTCTGGGCAAGAAGGCAAAGTAATTATACATGTGGTAAATGCAAGAAAAATTACATTACTGCAGGGCAGATCTCACATCTGGGGCTAGTACCAGTGCTACAGATCATTAGTTACAGGCATTTCACACAAAATGCTACAGAAGGTAAGTTAAGCAGCGAGGAAACAAGCTCCTTCCCATCTCTCGCCCTAGTGACATCTTTTTTTCCATTACAGGGGTTACTCCTTCCAAGCGTGACCTCTTAGACATTTTACATGTTAATGTTTGAGCAACCAAACTCTACTTACACAAGCTTTTTAAAATAAAACCCCACAGTTTTAATATTAAAATACATTTATATTTTATGGTATCTTAAAACAGTGGCTACATGCAAAGTTCTAACAAGTGAATTGTATTTTAAATCCCATCTGAATATTGTGTCCTTTTAAAATATAAATAATTTAGCATTTTCACTAACTAAAACCTCAATATTTTTCCATTCATGCTGTAATTAGAAGATCTATTAATTTGTCTCTAGCACTGTACAACTTTGATTTCTTAAGAATCACTCCTCTTCCAAATCAGAAAGATTTGCCCAAAAAGTCATTCACAAAACTATTGCTGGTGTGTATGGGAGGCTACCCTGCATTAATTTTGCCATTCTAGATGCCAAGTTATTTATAGACCTAAGTATACATACATATATGTATGAGTTAACATGTAGTGTCTACAGCTGACTTGAGGACACATCTGGGAGACAAATCTCACGAGGCACATGCTCTCTCTGAAACCTAGCTGGTACTAGAACATGCTTAAATTACTCCTGAGTGGCCCAAGATGTAATACGAAAAACAAGCAACTATGACTTTTCCTCCCGTTAGAGAATTTTTAATGTGGGCATTGCTGCCACCACATGTCCAAACAGCTGAACTACTTCTACCCTTCCCTCTGCACCTTGCAGATGCTAACCTGCTCAGCACGCCAGCCCTTCTACAAGCCCTCTCATTCCAGCTTGCCACTCCAACCTCTCACAAAGCCCCATCATTGTCACTGATCTCCCAAATTACTTCCACCTAAAAGAAGATTAGAAGGAGCTTAAAGCATTCAGATCTTGCTGACAGTCTCTTCCAAGCATAAGCCACCAACTGTAGGAACTTTTTGGTGTTGTAGAATTATGCAAAACTGATATTCACAAAGACAACAGAAAATCTTACAAGTGCCAGTCCAGGTAACTGAAGCCTAAATGATGTGCCAAACAAAGGCTAAAACAGTTCCTTTCCTAAAGCACCCTCCTCAAAACATCCTTCCAGAAATCCTACTTTTAGAAAGTTGGACTCAGCACACTACTCTGTCACCTGCAGAGGCTCAGCAATCTCCGAGGAGGTTCCTCATACTGAAGAGAGATGGGAGAGTTAAGTCACCACAGAAAGGGAGTTCCATAATTTCTCACACACAACAAGCAGGAGTCTACACTGGTTCCTGCTTACGAACAGTAGCTTGCTTCATACTTCAGTTTTAAAATACTTACCTGTTAAGCCTGTTAAAAATTTATTTATTTTTTTTAGTTCTGCTGCACATCACCTGTTAAGTTCACTTGTGTAAACACAAGGGCCAAAGGCACCACAGAAATACCAGCATATGCCATAGCTGTGGGTTTAACTTCATCACCTGTGGGATAAGGCTCCATTGGTCTAAACAACTTAGCAGCACTCTTGCAGAGATTGCACACAACTTCCATACATTTGGGGGTCACATTTGAAATAATCCAAAGAACCAGGTAGTCCTCAATAAATACCATCTACAGTATCTTCACTCTTTCTCTAGGTGATCAATGAAGATACAAATTCTGCAGTTTATGAAACTATATGCTTGCATATCACTTTTTATTTGCACAACCATTTCACCTGTAGCTTTCTAAAAGGGAGTGGGGAAAAAATCCTATTGTGTACAATGACAAATTCCATATATCATTTTGGCAAGGCCAGAAAGGAAGTCAAAATGCCCCAGGGCTTCCTGGAGAAAGCTAGGATGCAGAAACCATTCATTCAACAGTCACTATCTCTGAAGGATTGCATAAGAGAACGGCTCAGTTAGCTAAAATGTAAGGCAACTGAACAGTCCATGCTTTCTCTTACATACAACATACCAGTCAAGAAAAAGATGTGAATGCACTCACCTTTTTTGCTCTTTGTGCTATATTAGGTGTTCTAATGAGAAGTTTTTCAATCAGGTATTCTCTATTCTGCAAAACCAACATTTGGAAGTTAAAAATCAATACAAGGAAGAAGAAATTTCATGTAGATTTTAAGGCAAAGCAAAATTTACTCGTAGGGTTAAACGTTTTACCTTGGCTTTCTGGAAAAATTTGCATTTTAAAAGTTCTGCTGCTGTGGGCCTGAAAGATCAATAATAAATTAGAACAGAAAACAAAGACCCCTCTCAGCGAATACAGTACAAGACGTTAGTTAAATTGTACGTCTCTAATACTTTTGAATTAGTACTGTATGAATGGGGAATTAATGATAATAGATACTGAATTAATTCACACGTACTCACTTACCACACATGAAAAAATTAAGCCTCCCTACGGTAAAAATACCAGAAAA
>VYXH01005896.1:65125-104440 GCA_013397275.1 Burhinus bistriatus | reverse complement strand
AAAAAAAAAAAAAAAAAAAATCTCACACTAAATTGCCAATTTTCCCCCTTTTTCTTTCAATACAAATACATTTTACCCTTCAAACAAACAAACAAAAAAAGTCAGGTATCATGTTCTTCCCCAAGTGACTACGAATTCAACTGAACTTTGCTCCACAGCAATAAAAGAATAATTACATTTTCCAAACAATAGCATCAATACCTGCTACTTGCATTCTTTTACTTCACTGATGTCAGCAGGTATTCACAAGAAACTATACTGACACTATTAACATGATGAATAAACCAAAATGAGAGTCATCAGGAGCATCTTCCAATGAAATGGACAAATAAAAACCAAAGCAACAGTTTTAAGGTCAAAACTTAGACATTTCACTTTTACTTGCAGTTCTGTTCAAGTTTCTTTCTTCCCATCATCATCAAGATACATTTCTGATGTTTTCAACAGATAATCACAAACTCACAGCTACCGAAGTGATTTCAACAGCAGGATTTGTCTCCCCTGGCTTCAGGGATCTAAAAAGCCTATCTAGCCAAAGCCAGACTCTGGTACTGCAGCAGACTCTGGAGAGAAAGCGAAGCATCTCTTGGGATGAAATAAAATCCTCCAGGTTCCTTTCATCCTTTCCATTAGCCCATATCACTATCCAAGACTGATTTTACACAGCTAAGTTTAGGGAAGCTGAGATCTCAGAGATTCATCATTTCTAAATGAACATAAGCAACATCTGCTATAGTTTTCCATTTGAATTAAAGCAAGAGATTGGATATAGCACAAACTAGATAAGGCAGGGGAAACTTTCAATTTAGAAAATTTCAGTCTCAAAAAAACCCCCCAAAATCCGAACGAGTTTATTTCTCTGAGGTCACATCTGAAGAGTAAGTGAAGAAAAGAGAGGTAGTAAGTAATGTGTACGTATGTATGCATCAGTTCACTCCTGCTAGAAATAATGAAACACCTCCTGACATGAACAAAAAGCATCCAACTTAGACACAGACAGTAGTTCCATAGAGCACTCATTTTTCTTCCCCTCCAAAGGGCCAAACTCTACAGTAAAGGAGTTCTTAGCGGTACTGTGGAGACCACCAGGCTTAGTAGTAATTCACACATAAACCTTGGATGAGTAACAAGGAAGAGGAATGTTTAAAAAAAAAAATTTAAAAAAACAGTTTTTGTGTCAAAGTTATGAAGTTCTATCTCAAAGTAACTTCTAAGACAAGTATCAGTGATCCAGTACCATCACACCTCATAACAGGCATATGCACAGTTAAAAGCCAGATTCTTAGCAAAGTTTTATCCAAACTAGTGTTCTCCATTCCTATACCATTAATTATGCCAGACACTTCTGACACACTGGTCTGGACACGCTTTCTGGGCCTGTTTTCCACACAGGCCACAGCAATGAATTGCAGCTGAGGACTACAAGCATCCTTGGCACTGGGGAGAGAGAGAAACACCCACACACAGATCCCCAAAAGAAAAACATCACGGTCTGAGACAACAACAGTGTAATGCCAGTCCTAGAATTTCCCACAAAGAGCAGGCACTTCTCCCACAATTGATATGACGACTATGGAGATAGCTCTGTGCAAAATTAAATCCTGGCTTGGGAGAAACATAAAAAATAGCAATGACCCCACGAGGACACTCACTCCTTGGTTAGAGTAACTGGCACACAAATCTAATCACCTATCTGCTGGTCTAATCGTTCAATTCAAGGCAACCCTGAGTATGAAGATACTGCACGTGTTTAAATATCAGTGTAATAAATTAGTGTAATTAGCTTAAACACACGTGTTTCAACACTGATGTGACAACTACAGACCAGGTAAGTCAGCATTCTGTATTCAAGGAGACAAGGAAAACCATTTTAATTATTTACTTCTCATGTTTTCATACCAATTTAACCTTGCCCTGAAAATTGCTGGACACCAGAAACTAAAAGTTTGATTATCCAGAACAGATTTCATTCTCATCTGAAAGCAGCCAAACTGCAGTGCTAAACTTAAAGCATCAGGACTAGCTGCTAAGACCACCAATTGTAAGGGGTTTGGGAATCTGAAAACAGTACACAAATGACCCTTCATTGAAAAAAGAACATGAAGGATTTCAAGAACAAAGATGTGGCTGCGTAGTATTTTTTCTTAATTATACTTACTCTGTAGTATTGCTGCTGTCACCTTTTCAACTTGACTCCCTACAATAATATCCTTGACTTAAGCTAGCGTAACATCAGTGAAGAGAAGTACACACCATAGAAGACCCACACGATACTCAATAAGGATTGCTGTCCTGGAACAATCTTTTTTCCGAGAAATACCAGCTATGAAACTCTTCCAAAAAGTGATATATTAAATACCCTTAGGAAATAATGTTAATTAGAATGTGCCTCCTTCAACTCTTCAGCAAAAGAAAGCTACAAAAATGGGTCTGCATAAAAATGAGTAAAGGATAAATAAATTAATAATTCTGGGAACTTGGGCCCTCAGCAATTGTTTTGGAATAGATGTTTAATATTTTCATCATCTTGGCTATCCCATTCACAAAACATAGAAAGAAAGAACAAATCACAAAGATACTATGATATACAATTGTCTATACAAACATGAGGAAAACTCTAAACAAGCTTGGAGCCCCTAACTTTACAGTAAAAAAAAAAAAAAGAACAAACCTCTTAAGTAATTTTCTCTGGAAATATCCAAGTTAAGGCAATCCAAGTAAGGCAATACTGAGCTTATGTCACAAAATGAAAAAAAATCAGCATAAAATTACTTATTTATTTTTAATTTATTTTAAAGGGCAGGAGACTGATATGTTGGGTTACCAGCAGTTCTGTCTGATCAATCTGAACAGTCTTGTTAGACTTATGCATGATATCCAGATTATTATCTTGGCTCAGATGAGAAATTAAGATGTAGAGCAAGGACTTTTGTTTGATCAGAGTTTAATTCAACAGTATATTTAAGTATAAATAAATTAGGTTAACAACCCAGAAGAAGAAAACTTAAGCGACAATTAAGAGGCAATTTCTTCTCCCCAGATGAAGATGACTGAAGGCTTCTACTTACAAAATTCAAATCATACACTTAAAGATGATGTTTAAACACTGGAACTTTAAGTAGTCTGTATATTTAAAAAAAAAAAATTCCACTGTACACGGCAATAATGACCTACCTTTTGGAAGGATCTTTTTGAAGGCATAAGGAAATTAGTTTTCTAAAGGATTTGCCATACTTTTTCATCATCTCCTTGTCTTCTACGCCTGTCTCTAAAGTGGGAGGGTCATTTTGAAGCGTCAGCATTAACACCTACAGTAAACCCAAAAAAGAGGTACTGTAAGCAAAATCAATTCAAAACATACGAAATTAAAAGAGAATAAATATTCCACAGAATACATATATGTAGATATTCTGAGTTGCTATTGAAAATGAAGTAGTGCTAACTATCTAGCAGCATTAATAATACAGCAAACAGCATTAAGTAATACAAAGTGATTGTTACTTTCATAGGAGGGTATTTGTGATAAGGTGCTGCTCCTGTTGCTAACTCAATGGCTGTTATCCCAAAACTCCACATATCAGCCTTGAAGTCATAACCTCGCACCTGAAATAGAACCAGAAAGGAAAAACAAGGTGGTGATGTCTCAATTTCCAAAAATTAAAGACTAAATAAGTATTTTTTGGGGTGTTTTTTTTGTTTGTTTTTTGTTTTTTTAACATTAGGAATACCTGCTCCATTACTTCAGGGGCCATCCAACACGGAGTACCAACGAATGTTTTCCTTACTTTGTTACGAGTAACATCACCTCCCGTTGCTAAAAATGCACTAACACCAAAATCTGGGAAGGGGGGAAAAAAGTTGAAATCTGTTAAACTACCAATAACAAAGCAAAAGTTTTACACTTTCGAAATTAAGTCAGTTCATAAAGGTCTACTTATAGAAACTCTCCATTGCAGAGCTTACCTTTGTTTCATGACACACTGTTCTTGAAATGCTACAGAATAGACGGTATATTTTTATCTGGGAGGTCTGCACTAGGACTCCCTCAAGTTTAACCTCCTAGTATGTGTCTTCCTGAATAGGGTTACAAAGGACTCCAGTACATCCGTCACTTAAAGGTTTTCAAATGTGCACTTTGAGCCAAGGTTTGAAAAGTTTGCACCTGCTATCATTCAAAGATAAGGAGTTACTTCTGTATAGCTACTAAATCTGAATGCAATTTGAACAAGAGGGAATACTATATATAAATACTTAGGGAGATTTGACAAATCAAAGATAATCAGCAAAGTGATCAACAATATATATTTAGCAGTAGATCACGACATGAATAGTTTTTTCCAAATTCCAAAATAGCAAAAACCTTAGTGTTCTGTTAGCCTGTCACTACGTCAATGACAGCTGTATGGGAGAGGCAGGAGATAAATGGAAGAAAGAAGAGCAGATTACCAATACATGGAGAAATACTGTCATTTTGAATGGAGCTTTATGAAGAGTATTTTAGACTGTGCTATTTACAATGCAGTTATATTGAAATCAAGTAGGTTGCTATAGACCTACTTCAATTTTTATTTTCCTATTGTTCCCTGATTTTAAAGTTGGGGAAAAAAAATAAATCAGTAATTACATAAAATATAGTTTTATCATTACTTTCCACTAAACAATCATTAAGCATCACAGACTCAAATTCTGTACCTCTTCTACACTGCTAAAACACACAGAAATACAAAGACAAGTAAGAAGCAAGCTTCAAGCAATATTCTTTAATTTTCCCTGCAGCTTGCCTGATGAATAAAAAACCCTACTTTTCCCCCAAAATCTGTAAGTTATAGAATAGACAGGTTTTATTTGTATTTCCGAGAAGTGTGAACAGCCTCAGAAACACCTGCTTCTAAGTTTTTAATGTCCTAAAACTCAATGCTGGTACTAGTGACAGTTTTCTGAAGGGGAACTATTACATATAAGGAAAAGCTGAATAGACAAAAATAAAAAATAAATCAATAAATGCATAAATAAAGGAGAGATATGGAAAAAATTGATGTCCTTTCAGTACCAAAGATAAACAGTTTGCATTGGACAGTTGTTTACACCTCCTTTCAGGAACTGAGATACACAGCTAAAATCCTGACTTAACCTTTGCTCCCCTACTGCTGTTTTCCCTATAAATGTTTTTATAGAAATGTTTTTAATAAAACATTGAGAAGTACAACAAACAAGAAATATAAATGGGTGAGGGAGGACAATTAAAAAAAAAAAAAAAAACCCAAACCCAAAACTAAGTAAAATCTCTTCTTGTGTAAGCTTCAAAATGAAATATTGCAACACCTCACTAAGAAAGATGTGATGAGGATGTAATTAAGTCAAGCGAACATTTCGCTGTAACACCAGTCAAACACTGTTGTATGTTTACAGAGAGAAAGAACACTTTGATAGCTACTCAATAAAAACAAGACTTTAATTTCCCATCCCAGACACAGCTTTCACAAACACAGGTTATTTAAAAAAAAAGACATGACCTACAGTAACAAGCTTCCTATCACACAATAGACAAAGTATTCTTGAGAACAAGTTACATAAAGAGGAAAGGGAAACGTATTACAAGGAAAAAGCTGAAAAATTTAACAGTGTTAGGCACTAAAAGTCACAGCTAATATCAAAGAAAAAACAAATTTAATGAAGAGCCCTGATCTAAGTGTATTAGTAAAGCATTTTGAAATTAAAGGAGTCAGAGCTGCACAAATAAACATAGCCAACAAATCATTTATTCCCTAACACCTTTTCCACCTCAGCCAGGGCTGGGCACTTGGCCAAGCCTCAGCCAAGGCCAACATCGAGTTAGTGTTAGGCATAGGGTTGGGAGAGAAACAAAGCCTGTGGCCTCCAAGGGAGCTGGGCTGCAAGGAGCCTCCTAAGGGAAGGCACAGGCTGCCAAAACATTTCTCCCCTAACTTTCTCACCTTGACAGTGGCTGTAGACTTCAGCCTAAGGCTCAGCCAAGGCCATACGTAGGGTTACAATTAAGATTGGGAGAGAAATAAAGCATCAAGCTCCTGTGAGAATGGGGCTGGCCAAGGAAAGCTTGGGCTGCCAAACAATTGTCCCAGATAAATCTTTCTCCCCATCTGGCTTAAGTATCTGAGACGTAGACTCTGCCTATTTTTAACCAGATCTTTTCCAAACGTTGCTGCAGGTATGGAGTGAACACCCTGAGAACCACTGGTGCAATGGGTAAGTTCACACAGCCACCTATGCACAAAACTGAAAAGCAGGATCTTGTGCCCAGACTCCTCAAAGCACATACTCTTTTTCTGTCGAGTTTCATTGAAACTGTCATCTCTTGAATGGACTAAACACATCATACAGCTGATACCTTCTACACTACCACCAATCTATGTATGATTGCTCTTTGCTGTATGCTCCTTACCTCATCTCACCTATCTGTTCCGTTACTGGTTTCTTTGATATTTTGACCTTCACCAGGCAATTCAGGCTTAGAAGGCTGAAACCCTGACAAAGTACCAATCATCTCGTTTGCCCAAAGCACCCGATGTTACAGTCTCAATAGTTTTAAGTAGAATGTTGACGCCGAGTAACTGCAGTGACTAACATTATATTTGTGAATAAGCCAAAAGTTTCCTGCTCTGTACAGAGGAATGTTTTACTTTAAAAATAAGTCTCCCCAATTTAAACAAAACAAAAAGATGTGTATCTTCCTCCTTCCCACCAAAGACTGAGCAGATTCTCTGTGCAGAACCTCCAAGGTCCATAATCAGAGGTCTCTGTAGAGCTATCCCAATTCTTTGAAGAACGTACACTCTTCTATAACTGCACAAAATCTTTTGTCAGAGGAACACCAGGCTGAGCTTCATTTGTGAGCCATAGCCCATTAGAACCCAGAAATGCTAATGGACAACTGTGTCTTCAAATATTACTCCTCATATATATTAGCAGTATGTGCTACGGATACATCTTTTCATTATAGAAGAAAGCTTGGTGTGCAGAAGAATGAGCAGTCAAAAGAATCTAAGTTCTTCTAGTGAATAAAAAGAAGCAAAATTATCAGTTATCTGTTCTCCAAAGATGAAAGGAGATTTTTACTTTGTCAAGGCAAAAAAGATGTAAAAAGGATGAATTTCAGCCTCTTTGACGTTCAAAATCGGCTTTCAGTTAATGTGCAACATTTGGCTGTCCCAAACAGAACAGCCCCACACCAACAAAGAAACTAGTCTGACACTATGGCACTTTTCATCTGACGATCGGAAATAACCTGGTATTGAAATAACGCATCACAGAAAGACACATTCCATGTATCTACCCAGTCACTGAACTTCCTCAGTCCCGCATGCACTGAATGGCCTAGCAGCACAATTAAAGCCTTACTCATTAAGATGCCTACAGCTAAAAGTAGGAAGAGGTCAAGAAACCAAGCCCCGGAGTTGAACTAGAAAGGGATAAATGAAGCTGATGTTTGAATGTTATCTAATTACTGGGAAAGTAGATTTGATTATGTGTGAAAGTAATAATCTAGAGTCAAAAGCTTCAGATGGCTCATGAGATTTTTATCATTCGACTTTTAAGTTGTTATTATTATTTTTAATTAAGTTGGTTGCCTGGACATCTACTCCTTTACAATATGAGAAGATCTAAAAAATACTTGAACACAGACCTAGAATCTCACCAGTTGCCCAAAGTGCTATACAAAGTGAAGACAACTGTAGGGTATAATCAAGTGAATGAGTAAGTATTAAGCATCTTCTTAAAAGTCAAGTCTGTAAAATTGACTACCGACTTAAAAAGTCTTGAATTCAAAACAGAAGACTTAAAACTGCTCCAATTAGTAAATGCCAGTAAATCTGCCAGCCAATCTTTTCCCATCCAGTTTCATAGACTTCAGACATTGGCATATTAAAGCCTTCAAGATATACATTTACATGGTACTTTGAAAGCATTGTTTATATAAAAAAGAACTTTTTGCTATAGCCATTTTTATTACTGAGGCCTACTAAACACAAGGCTTTCATTGCTGGGTCACGAGCTATAAACTGTGAAAGTATGCTGGGAGAGGGGGTAGATATCACCACCTGCCTCTTCTATTCTCCAGATACCTGATACTAACTTGGGAGATGGGATGTGGGGTCTTGCTCATTACTTAAACTCTTTCAAAGACCAAATAATTTGATTGTTACAGACTACCACTCCAGAAACATATAGATACATTCAGAGGGTATTTAAGATGCTGAACTGTATCCAACTGCTACCATTGCAAGACAAGTGATAGAAATGCCAAAAATATCTCTCATGCATGTCAGTGACTAGTTAAGTTACACCCAAGGTGCTCATGAAGGGCAGTACGTGCAGATTTTTGAATCCCCAAGAACTATTATAATCACTTGCAGAAATAAATTAAACAAACTTGAACAGAAATATGAGTTGCTACCATTCACAAGCTGTTTAATCAATATTTTTCTGTGTCCCATGAAATATATAAGGAAACATTAAGAGGACATTAAAAAGTTTCCTTATATATTGAATAATTTCTAAATCACGTATCATTAACCAAGAATCCTGAAATGTGAAACTGGATAACTTTCAGCTACAGCACTCCAAAGGGAATAGTTAAAAGCCCCTAATCCAGCTGCAATTACCTTTTTCTTTTATTTAGCCATTACTCTACCACCTCCATTACCTGCTATTTGTACAGAGCCATCTTCACCCAGAAGAATGTTGCCAGCCTTCAGGTCTCTAGAATGTACAAACAGAGGTTACTTTTATGTATAAAAGTACATATGTGCACATTTTATGTAAATAAATAAATAAATATTGCATACTGATTTGTTTCAAAAGGTAGCATTTTAAAATTAAAAGACAGAAACAGGAACTGAAGTATAAAACACAACCAATTTACAATAAAACAGAGCGCAGAACTCAAACTCTCACAAACTCTGTTTCTCTTGTACAAAAGGACCCAAATTCAGCTTTGGCACAAAATGAGCAGAATTCAGGGCTAGATTTTGAGAACAGAGATACTGAGGTGCAAAGTCTGTTTTACCACCGTCCATAAATACAATCTCACAAACTGAGAGCTTTCAGAGCTTTAAAGCAAGAATTAATGCTTTTTCAAGAATTAATGCTTTTTCACATCCAACTGCACCAGTAACGAAAAAGAACAGTTGAAAAAAGTTCTCCTCTTTGATCTCATCAGAGAAGAGACTCATCTTCAAAAAAGGTAAATATACTGTAGACTTCTACCCAATGAAGCTATTAAAGCTCAGGAATAGCAATCGTATTTTGCTATAGGGTACCATGATCAAAACTAACTTGACACTGAATCTGTCAAAAATTCAGTGTGTGCTTGACAGTCAGCTATATCCATTTAACACACTATTCATGCATAATGTTAAGAAGAAGCCTTTCTGGATGGTTTTGTTGTTTTGGGTTGTTTTTCTTTTTGATAGAAACACATGTCCCATTCTTAATGCACATGATAATTCTTTCATACAGAATATATCATAAATAATAAGATTTTGAGCAAATCACTCATTCCAAGATTTACTGAAAATAATTAACACATTGCTACTGAAAAGTAACATAACCTGTTTCCTTATATATATGCAAGAATGAATCAAAACAACAGAACAAATTTCCAGAACAATTTTGGAAACATCTCCAACTGGCAAATAACACCCGATACGGCCTTCCCTAAACTACACAGCTTTCACCTACAACATACACGGGAAAAGGAATGCACACTGTATCGTCTTGAACATGACTTCTGTGGTACTGCACAGTTTACAAATTAGATGTTATAAAAAAGGAGAAATCTCAGAGGTAACAAATAGATCTCTCTCTTTTTATCTTTTTTTACGGTACTTTAATAGACAAAGGGAATTCCCAAATCCGACCTCAAAGGGTCCTGTTATCCTTAAAAGTTAATGAACGTTCCTTCCGCAACAATATCAGTTTAACAGAAGACTATGAATTAAGGTTTGAGGCAGATCTTTGGCATTCCAGATCAGAAGTCAAGGTAATTGTTCTTTATTTCTCCATTTATCTCAATTTTCTCTCTGCAAAAGGAGAAAATAGTTCTTGATTTACATCAGAGGCAGCTGATTATAAGGTGAGACATAAGAAGTACACATAAAGAACAATTACTGTGCTACATCTGCACTACCTCCGTTCTCAGAGTTCTGTCTGCAGTGAATCTGTTTTTTGTTTAAAAGATTCCCTTACAAAAGGCTAATGCTCGAAACAGATAGAGAGCCTGTTGTAGGCACCTTCCTTAAAAGGCAAATTCACCTCAGTAAAATTAATTAGGGAGGTCAGAGTACAGCACTTCCAACATCCAAACAGTGGAAGCAACCTGTGGATTGCTACAGCAGATATGTACAGACCACCTGAGGGGATCTGGACAATTTACACCAAGGAAGTCAATGGAGAGAACAATCACTAGATGCATATACACCAAGATGCAGTTCTACAGTACCAATCCCAGCTTCATGTGTGGTCATAAAGAGAGGTCTGTAGAGATGTAATAGACATTACTGATTACCAGGAAAAAATAAGTTTCACATTTATACAGCAGTGCTCAAGATGACAGGTTTACTGTGCAACACGATAACCAAGTCACAGACCACATCACACAAACTAGATTCAGACTGGACATTTGGAGTACTACCAGGCACAGGAGTATAGACCACATTCTGGCATACTTAGTGCAGCACCAACCTATCCTAACTATAAGAGAGATAGACAGGATAAAGACCAGGCAAGTACTAAGTATTAGTGACAAACTGCAGTCAAGATTACACCATCTGCCTGAGCGTTATCATTTGATAATTACTAAGCGCATTTACAGTATATGGAAGAGGCAATACAATTTGCTTAGCCAAGCAACTGCAGCTGACCAGTATCAACAAATTATACACGCAACTTTGAAAATGCTTTTCACTGTGTATATGCTCCTACCTGTGAATTTGCCCATTCCTGTGTAGATAGTCTAAGCCCTCCAAAACTTCTTTAAGAATTGTTGCTATTATGGGTTCTTCAAGGACACCATTTTTGTGCTCTCCTCTGTTGACAATATACTTTATTATATCAAGCATTGAACCTACATTGCAGATCCAGGAAAGAAAAAAAAAAAAACAAACCAACATATATACAGTATTATCATATCAGATTCTTGAGAAGGTTATATTTCTTCATTCTTTCGATGCTGCTGCAATTTAAATCTTAGCATGTACATGTAAAGACCACATGTAACTAGCTCTCTGAATAAAGCACACTGTTACCTTGTTCAAACAAGAAACAAAGCACTGTTTTTTGTTGAGAACACTGTAACACTCAATGATCCATTAGAAAGATCCGCTAATAGCTTGCTAAGCTACCATTTATTAAAAATTCAGGAGTATCCCACATTTAAACAGACATGTGCAGCAAACATTTTGGTTTATTATCCAGCTTAGTTTACAGTCCATGTGTTCACAACATATATATGCAGCTGCAAGACTGGAAAGAGATATTCTCTGCAAACATGTGATGACAACATCCCTAGTGACACCCAGTTTGACACTGAACTTCAGTTATTATAAATTTCAAGGAATCTCATAGCAACATTTTCTTTTACTTCAAGCATTTTTCAACAGCTCACAGTAAATTCCTGTCACGAATCATTGGTTTCTCTCAGGGTCTATGGTTGCTTTTGATTGAACTGAACAATTCAACCAAATGTGACGTAACAAGTGTTATTTTATGAGCACTTCCTGTCGTTGCTTTCTAGGATGATGGTGCAGCAGTCTGCTGCCATTGAGACTAATCTTGAAGAATATCATGTAGCAAGCAGGACCACCACCTATTGTTTTGGAGCCTTGTTTTTCTAAGCCGCAAGCACATTCAGTTCAGCTCCTTTTTATTCGCCCAGAACCAAGTAAGATTTTTATACCATTAACCATCATCATAAAAACTGTAACGAGTGTTTGGTTAATTTAAGCAATAAAAACGATGCAATGTGTATAATGCCTGTCCTAAGAAGAATCTTCCTTGAATAAGGAATCAGAAACACTCATTATGAAATCAGAAATATATGCATTTTTACAAAAATAGAGTAGATTCTAAAGAAACTCAAAAAAAGGCCACACTGACAGAAGTGACTTAATTCTCATCAGTTTTCCTTACACAGCCTTGACAGAGAATTTTAAAATATTGATTCAGAATAAAAAATTACAGTAGTTAGATGAACAGCATTTATCTCAAGTATGATTCTGTGAATTTCCTAGAATGTGCATTCATTAGTTACTGCTGGCATAGCACAGTGACGGTGGAGAGTGTTACACAAGCAAGTAATAATGCTACTAATATGTGCTATTATTAAGGCTAATACCAACTGGCATTGCAGAAAATTTGGTGTCATTAAACACATATTAGGGCTTTATAATGAACTATCAGTGTGACTGGTCCTGTGCAATTCTTAGCCTGTACTATCAATATACATATACAAACATTCCAAGTTTGCACATTCCTGCTTTAACACACCTATGTCTCAAGGTTCTTCCTATGTAGTCTCTCTCCCCCTCCTTATTTAGTTTAGGTCAATTAACTCAAAGAAGGTACATCAGAAAAAAATCATATAATTTCCTTGCAGCTAAACAAGTAAAACCAGTGACTTACCCCCACTTAACAGCTTCATAACCAACCAAAGTTCATCCTTCACCACAAAAGATGTGTAATAGGTCACCACATTGGGGTGATTGCATTGGCTCATTGCTTGAATTTCTTTCTGTAAGAAATACAAAGCCCAACAAAACACAGCCAGCTATCAGTTCTGTTTGTATAGAGAGAAAGTCTGATTTCCATAGTGAAATACTATAATGGAACTGAAGTATGCACAGAATATGCATCGAGGCACCAAAACATTTCAATTTACCTACAGATCTGTGTGCAAGACAACATTGCAAAGAACACGAGGGGGGTTTGGCCAGGAGATACAGGCACAACTACATCAATTTTCTTCTGAGAGCAGCAAATAAATTACTGTTGAAGTCCCAAATTCAGAGTGAGCAATAAAGAATGAGCAGTCTCCAAGAACTGAAGGTACAGGCTGGACAACAAAATGCAAGGAAACATCAAAACCTACTGCCTTTCCTGTTCAAAAGAGATCTGAAAAACGTAGAATGGAAGTAGGCAGGAAGGAGGAAGGAAGCTATCGGACAAAGGACATAGCACCACTGACTCAGCTACTGTGGGACAGACAGGCGGACATCAGAGCCACACAATCAAACAGAAGTGCAAGAGGAAAAAGCAATGTTACAGACCAAAAGTCAGAGGAAACAATTGACTAGAGGAGCACACAGTCACCAACAGATGCACAACGTGGCACTACCAAGTAACACCATCTATGACACACCACAGCTGTACACATTAAGAATGACTGCCTTGTATCTGTTATTTCAAATGGAGTCCTTTTTCTATTCACTCTTTCACATAATTGTTCTGTAACACCTTTCCGGCAGCTCTCATTACCCTGCCAATCCTTTACATAGAGGCATTTAGGCCTCCTTTGTACCGGAGGGTTTGGTCTCACACCAACTTAAGCTCCCACACCCCTACTTCTCCCTCTCCACTGCCAGCCACACAGCCCTGATCCATCCCTGGTGCTAGAGGACATGCTCCTGGAGGGTGAGCCAGTCAGGGAGCCAATTCAGCTAAAAACCAAACTCTTCCACCTCCCCTCCCTCCCTGAAAAGCAACTGCTTACAGGTGGACCTGTGTTACGCACTACCTCACCAGCCCTGGTGCAAGGCAGGCACTTTGGCAGTCCCACTTAAGATTGATTAAAGCTGCCACAGATGCCGTTTTCAACTTTCAACCTCAATTCAGCAAGTGTTTGAAAGAGGGGTTTTCTGCTGTTGTTATTTGCAAAGCACTCAAGATCACAGCCACTTTCTAATAAAAAGTTAATTATGTGTATTAAAGACTGTGATTTAATCTCGTGATGCCTGTTGGTGACTATTAAGTCAGGCTGTAGTTTGACACACATTTCAGCTAGTCCTGCTGTCAAAAGTCCTCCTCCCTACACAACTTCTGAGCCCTGAACCACAGAAGAATGAACGCCTGGATAATCACGCAATAAGCCTGAATAACTGAGCAATTTGCAAAACAGCTTTTTTTTTTTTTCCCCCTCCCCTGCGCGACAGTAGGTTGAAGACAGGAGAAATATACGTGGGGCACATTGCCCTTTCGCAGCAGGCACATCAGCTTAAACACAAGTCAAATTACTGCCTCAGGTTCTTAATTCAGCTATCCATACCAAACCTTAACTGTAACTTTCCCACTTTTTATTACTATTTCATTTCTTACATTGTTTTATTGTTTTCCTATGCTGGTAATATAATGATGGCTCAAAAAGTCTACCTGCCACTACTGGGCAAAAATACACGTCATCTATTTTACTCACACATTAACAGCGCAGAAATGTAACTAATGGACTGTGGTAAGCTTCACAATCTTTACCTGGAAAGTGCTTTGAATATTTTGTCTGCCTGCATGAACTTGTCGGCAAAAACATAGCCAGTAACCATGGCCAAAGGCACCTTGTGTCTCAGCTTTGGTGACTTTTTCCAAAGAGAGTCTTTGCCAAACAAAAATAAATAAATGGAAAGCACCCCATGAGAGATATGGGATTAAATTTTAGTCAGTAAAGTATTCATTTCAGACTTGCAGTTCTGGAGAGCCCCTATCACACAATGAATGGTAAGCCTCCACAAACTTCAGTTATTTGGCTGAGGCCCATGATATGTGCAGGTGAGAGAGTAAAGTACTCACTTAAAATACACTGTCGGCAAAAAAACTTGCAGCAGGACATCCAGGGGAGCGCCCCAGAGCCTTCTTCACATTCATATTGTTTCAGACATTCGACAGCACCAAAGCCATAATGGCACTTAAAATGTAAAGTCTCTTCCTCATCCCTCTGCTTCTCCCTCCCTTGTGCTAGCACAAGTGTTTGTGCACTGCATTGGCAAATATGCCCAGGTTAAAAGCTAACTTCTCTTCAGCCAGGTTATTCCTGATCCAGTTTCACTGAGCAGCTGCACAAAAATGTGTGTCAGCCTAAGGGCAGGTGGGTGACACAGTTAATAAAAAACCGTGAGACGGCTCCTTTCAGTGCTCAGCTGCAGCACCCACAGGGCCGGGTCCAGATCCCAGTAACCAGGCAGGTGCCGCAGCGCTGTAGGTGCTTCCCCAGGGCCTCCTCCATGGACACCCAGGGTACGGCTGTTTGAGGGGCTGGGCATAACACACAAGGGGCTCCTCCAGAAAGCCTGCCTCGAAGGGCTGTCCAGAGCAGAAATGCAAGGAGTTTTGAAAACCTATGCAATCAAATAAGCCATTCTACAGAACATGCTTTGGTTTGTAGTGCCGAAGTTTTTGTTTGTTTTAAAAAACTGGAGGTGAGGGGATGGGGGAAGATACCCAGTCAGGACAATACTAAGGACAGGAACTTCTTCCTGGGCTCATGGGGTTAAGTTACATTTAGCTTACAATAGTGAGAACACAGGACACTGCAGGAAACAGAGTATTGAATTTCAGGAGTTTGGCAGTTTGTGTAACCTTAGTATTATTTAAACTCCCTCCCCCACTGCCTTTCTATTTTAATTGACACTGGCCCAAAGTCTGCTTACGTGGGCACCAGGCTTGCTGCATTTTCCACTTCTCTGAGGGCCACACAGCTGAGAATTTATGAAGGGTGCCTTTGCACACCATCCATAAGCATCAGCAGTAGACTTTTACAAAACAGCATGTTCAGAGGGCAGACAGAATTTTAGAACATCCCTGTGCCAATGGAAACTATTTGATCAGAAAAATAAGTGATTGAAAATTGAGCAGACTCAAAAAGTGTTAAAAAACCCAAAACACATTCTAAGTATTATCAACTGAAATAAAAATTTTAATACAATAGTAACAAGAGTTTTGAAGGTCAATGATGTCCTTTTCCAGAATAACATCTCTCTTGCCCCCTCCCCCCAAAAATTTTAAAATTTCTTTATTAGAACTGAGTCAGAGTAAGTATACTTCCGCTCAGGGAAAAAAAAAAAAAATTATGTATGTGTATGCATGCACATGTGTGTATGCACATACAAAAATAAAAGGAATCATACCTGGCCCTTTTTTTTTTTTCTTTTACCCCCGTAACCAGGAACTCAGAAAGCCGGAATTTATGTTCAGATCAAAACGATCAACAAATACAAGAAACACAAAATCTGAACACAGAAAAGCAGAAATTGACTTACGTTAAAAAATAAAAAAGATGGTATGGACAGTTGTTGTTGTACCAAAAGAAAGCAATAGGGGATGAAATATTCAAGACCTATTGCCTTATTGGGCAGACAGTGGAGACACGTCAGCAGTAATGATACTCAAGCACTTGCTAAAGAAACTTTGTACAAGCCGGTAACTAATTGCAGTCATTTCTCTAGACCACCTGGATATGTCTTGCAGGCTTTTGGCAGTTTTTTCTGGTTTTATTTGTTGTAACTTTTTAATTCTTAATTCCCATTATTAGTTCAAATTCCAATCAAAAAAAGATCAAATTTTGACCATTTTATATTACAATTATTAGTATTTCTGGTTTTATAGAAATGTTCTTTATGGTTTGTAGATGCTAATGTATCATGCACAGCATCTCACCTTGGGCTGTTCTCTTTCTAAACACAGTTCAGAATTTATCTTTTGAGTTTTTAGTTGACAGGAGCCTCACTACCTCAGAGGCAGCTTCCACTATCACAATCCTCTTTTAAAAAAAACGAACAATGTCCTATACAAGCTGTTACATAAACTGAAGGTGAATGCCATCAATCACCAGGGGAAGAGCATTTTGGGTCCTCCACTGTAAACAAGCCATTTTATCTAAAGAAACTGGATGGACCATACCCTCTGTATCAAATTCAAGATATCTTTTGCACTGGCAATTCCCTGCTGAGGAGATCATTTCCTTCAGAGCCAGGAATTTCTGCATTAGAAAAAGCCCACAGTCTCTAGGCAGTAGTATAACCTGTGGAACAGAAGAGGGTGTTCTCACTTTTAGAATGGTTTTGTGTCCTTCAATTCTTGTTATGCTGCCTATATATAAATACGCACTAGATGCACCTGACTAGGAGCATCAGAAAGCAACAGGTTTTGTTTTTTAACAGTTCTTTGTGACTTCATCTGGATTGCCATAACCAGTGCAGAGGAAAAAATCTTGCAGTCCCTTTTACAAAGGGCCTCTTACAGGTCCCTTCCTCCTCTGATCAGTGACTCAAACAAACAGCATTCCTCAAATGGCTTGTTATGGCCTATCGGATAAATGCGTGTTATTAGCTTTAACAAGAGTTTCCTTGTGTGGATGGCAGTGTAGTGATTCCTACTTTTCCCCTCAAAAGTTATTATTACAAACTGATCCAACAACTAGTCTTTGCCATGTTTTGGTGCTTTGGACATTTTAGGGAGACCTACTAAATCTTACCTTTATATTTTTAATCCGTGTTCAACCAAAGGAAAACTTGCATTTCCTCGTTATTAAGAAAAGGCAAACAACCAGACAGTAATCTCTTGAAAACTGAGTCTTCAGAAAGCAAGGGGTGAGGTTCTTCCCACAGTTCTCAACGGTTGCTTATGCCAAGATTCAAATTTGCACTTCTTCTTTTTGTGGCATTAGAAAATACACGTCAGTAAAATATATATTTAGGGGAAGGGCATACTTCTTGCAGATTATTTTCAAATCCTTTTCTCACTATTATCCTGCGTAAAATTGTACCCTCACTCTTGGACCAAGTGAAAACCAAAATCCAAACAGAAGATAGTCTCCATGTAATACATTCCCCTCTGATTTACTTACAAGTAATTCATCCATACTGGTTTGGCATTTTTCTAAGTTGATCCTCTTTATTGCTACACGTTCTTGCCTGGGTTTGCATAGCGCTGCCTGGACAACTGCTGTAGCACCACTACCTGGAAAAGGGCAGAAAAGGAACACAGTCTTAATATAACAGGAGTTTAAACCAATGACCAATGTAAGAACCCCACACTGACAGAGAACTTAAAATCTACTGTTTATTCTTTTTCAATTCTTTCCCCACGCACATACCTTTCCACTAGCAAGAACGCTTGCACACTTCTCAAATGGAGAAGAAAACCTCAGTTTCTGTTCCCTACTCCACAAAAAATTCCCTAGCCAGCAACTTAAAATGACATGCTCATTTATCAAGTCACACCCACCACCCCAATGCACTTCATATAGTTTAGGAACCAGTACGCTTTTGTCTTCGGACACATCTGTTTTAACCAAGAACATCACACAATTAAAAACATTACGCAGAGGGGTGGAGAATGTGTGCTTTTTCAAATGTTATTTCTTTCTGTTCTTTCAGGTCAGTCCCTGTTTAACCAGGTTTTTGTTCCCACTATGCAATGAACAGAAAAATACCAGTAAAATTGTACATGCCAAATCTACAGTTTCACCTGTGCTCCTGCTCCTTCATCATGACTAGGGTAACAGCCTATAAAAAGCATGCCAATTCTTGTAAAGAGCATGGAAGGCACAAGTATCACACAAACAATAAGAAGATGCACATTCATGAATGGCCCAGCAGAGAAAGTCAGTCGTGCTGCTTGACATGCAAATCACATATGGTCATGCAACTCCACTGATAACAAAGCTTGGTGGAATTGAACAAATTTTGGGGAAAGCGTTAGAATAATTTTCTTTAGTATGCTTTATTTGCAAACAGCAGGAGTAAAAAGGTCTTGTTGCTTCTTTTTATTGAGCACCCACTGTCTTTGCCCCAGTCAGTATTGTTTCACTAGATTAATGATACAATTGCAAATAATACTCAGAAAGAGTTTTGCCCAGCTTGCACATCTTGGTGCCACATCAAATACAGCAGTGTGTGCTTCCTCAAAGGAATTACACCATGCTCATTCATGCAGAAATCTAAAATCACCCGACAAGTAACTTCTACCTGTAATTCTAACTATTTTAATACAAATTATGGATTTCAGGTAAATTATGAATTGAGCAACATGTTATATTGGCCTGCTCATACACTATGTTCTATTTATGCTCAGTAATTGACATGTCCTAGATGAATACAAATTGTGAACAAAAAGCCTTTTGTTGTCAAGCTCTACAAACTGGATTCAGTTACCAGCCGACTTAAGAACAATTGAGAGCTTTTCCCTCTGCACATCTGAAAACAGCACCGACAATACCTCATGACTGAAAGTTATTGTCCGTGTTTTAATTGCTATTTGCTTAGCTATTTTCATTTGTTTGTTCACATGATGTTTTCACTCAAATCACAAAGCTTTTTACCTTAGTGTATGAATTTCATTACAAAATTCTGAGCTCAAAAAAAAAGTCTTAACAGGACTAACTAGTCGTGTTTTTGCAGGATGCGGTCACGGACAAATATTGACATGTCCTGTTCTGTCTGCTTACAGAACAAAGCCTTTAAAAATTCCAATAATGTAAGTAATAAAAGAATTAAGAGAGATTTTAAAAATTAAATAAGACATCCCAAGGAAGGAACCACCAAGTCAGCACAATTCAGCTCAAATAAGACTCATCTACATCACTTTAATGAAGTTCCCATTCAGTAGACATCAAGACACAAATTCTTTTGTTACTTCGGATACACAATTGTCGGTTGAGGCAAGGGGAAGAAACTGAATTTTTAGCTATTAAGGTTCAGGAACAAAGACCAAGATTTTCCTTGATGTATCTTTTTCATCTATGTCAGTATTTTTATCTACTTGTAGGAAAAAAACAGACCTTGACTTTCAAAATGGATTCATATACAACGGCCAGATAAAGGACAAGCAGAAAAAGCAGATAATAAAATTATTCAGCCAACACCAGGATGAAATGCTGACTGCTTCCTCAAGTTAAGGTAAAATGACAGCAAGCAACACTTCAAAACATTTTGGAAAAATTGTTACAAAAAAAAAAATCCTGTCACATCCCTGACCTCACCCCACTGTATCACTTGCTTAAGTTCTGTGAGACCCCAAACCAAAGACTATGTGCTAACTCCTACTTACTTAAAAACTCTTGATTGCAAAATTAATCCTGAGCTATCCTTATGCATAAGCTGAAGATCTGTTCCTCTTTTGTTTACTGAAAGAGGACTGATGTGGGATTTTAGGAGATAATCTAGAGTTTGAAGTTTATTTATATGAAAAGCCTTTCAGTGCATTTCCCTGTGTTTTCTCCTCAGACAGATGACTTGCAGTGGGATGTTCTTCACCTTAAGAATAAAATGCACTGACAATACAAAAAGCTTTCTATGTTTAGAATAAAGCCAATCTACCTTGGTTTCTTCTTTCTCCTGCCTTTTGAATACTCTACGCAATACAGGATTTTGATAGTAAAGGCAGCCTGTGCAGCCTGCATTCTCAGTGGGTCTACATATAAAACTCGTTTGAAAAAGCAGTTTCAAATCCTGAAGTAGGAGCCAGGCACTTAGTAGCTATATGCCTCCTTCCTCTTAAAGTATGTTCCCCCCTCTTCCTCTGGCTCACAAGGTGAACAGCCAGGGATAAAGATGAGGAAAATTCGCAGCTCTCCCATCTGGTCAGAAGACTCCTTCTGTGTCAATAAAGAGATGCCCTTCTCTAGTCTACTAAACAGGTAGAAATGTGAAGCGTTCCGCAGCAGTAGCTGTTATAAACAGGACGACCCAGAGAAACATTTCAGTCGAGAGATAACAGACTACGAGTAATGCACTATCATACAGTGAAACAAAATTGTCACAGACAATCATTTAGCATAACAAATTAGGGTCACAGAAAATTATTGCATAGAACAGATTACAGTCAACCATTCCTTGTCAGAAGCCATGACTTCTTCAGGTATGCTGAGTTTTATGAGTTTTCCAAAATCCAACCCTCACAGTGGAGAACATACTAACTACACTACAACTCAAGCACAGACTAGTTTTAGCATCCAGTCTCTATTTAGAAAACTGATCTAGTATAATGAAAGCTCAGGTTGCATAAACCATGAAGCCTTTACATTCAGGTGTCTCCTGCAGAAGAACAATACAAAGGATTATTAGCGGTCAGACTCAAAAAACCAGCTTTGTAAGAACAATGGGTTTTTTCCACTACTGGAAAAGTTGTTCTCCTGCTACAGTCAAGTTCTCTTTCCCAATTTCAAAAGTTAGCCATGAAAGAATGCAATTTCAGTCCACGACAAGATGCCTACTGCTCCCATTTCACAACAGGCAACAAAACAGTTTCATCTTGTCCTCATGGTTTTTGCTGCCGTCCTTCTCTCTAGTGTAAGCATGCCCTTACAGCCAACCTGTTCCTTCATGCTATGAACCATGCACTCCCTACTATCCTGCCCTCAGTGCAGCAGAGCCATTAAAATTGCTTTTAAAACCTTCTCAAGAGCTATTATATATGGCCACACTTCACTTCTCAAAGGATATAATCTAAAAGCAGTCTTCTGCGTTCCATTTTGCACATGCTTTGCAGAAAGCACATGAAAATGCCACAAACACAAATATCCAGGATTTAAGCTTATCTGATTAAGTTCCTTCAAGTTTTTCTAAATCTGGCATAAAGGTATTTTTTTTTTTTTGGTTTTTTTTTTTTTTTTTTTTAAACAGGAATTTAACGCTTGCAGAATCTGGCTCCAGCTGGCAAAGAAAAGAAGGATCTTTGAACAAGTGTGATCAACAACTGACATTAACATCTTTGTTTTATCTACCTTCCACTAGCCAAGTCTCAAAAAGACAGACAGCAAGGTGAGATGGCTGAGATGGCTGGACCATATCACTTGCACATCACACATACACACGTCCTTCTACATACAAGCATATGATACTTCATTTATTCCCTGTTACGTATAAAGGTCTGACACTTTCCACTCATTCATCACTGCGCAGTAACTATTCAAAATAGATCTAGAAGTATTCCTTTCAATTTTCTTCTTCTTGACAACAAAAGTCAGTAACCTCATTACCCCATAATGATCTACCAGGCCTTTTTTTAGTTGCACAGTGTTATTCTACAGTATTCCAACACAAACCTCTTCTGAAGATTTCTGCATTCACTAGGTCCCTTCACTCTGCCCAAAGACACCTTCCTCCACCCCATGGTTCTTCTACCTAATCTCTGAAGAGGAGGATGTAATTTGTTGGCAATCATAAGTTTTCTTGTTGACTAGGTAGCTAAAGAGTTAGACAGCAGATGTAATTGGAGAACACTAAACACCTTATCTCAGAATCTATACAAACTCTTAAACATCAACCTATACCATCTGCATTTTTACACAGCTCTTCTGCTCCCCCAACATATAGAAACCTTCTATTAAACGTAGCTGATTAGTCCACACAATTTTTAAGTCAGCCTCAAATCCAAGACTAAATTGTAATTGTCTGTAAAAGAAGCCGGTACAAAATAGAATAAAACCTATGAAAATGGATGAAGGAGCTATGAAAGTATTTTTATTTAATCTCTCAGACAGTGCAGTTCTGAAGAACAGAGTCACCTAGGTAATTCTTAAATGCAGTATAACTGAAGGATTCCTTTTGCATAGAGCAGAATGCACTTGTGCACACAAACTTGTGCCTGCACAAATGCAATCTAGCTTCGGTTTCCACTCATACTTTTTTTAATGTAATATACAAAGCAGGTGTGCTAATACACAAGCTTTGAAAACTGCGTTGTATATGTTGTGTATTGCATGCAATATTGTGTAGCATATTCCCAGCATTATTACGTATGTATTATGAACTGATCAGTACTTCAACATATTCCATGCCAGCATTATGCAGAACTAGCCTCTTCAGTCTCGAAAGAATCAATTCTGTTCGTGGCAAAGCAATACTTTCAGTTAAGAAACAGAGAACAAAGAACCTTTAATTTCTTTTAGTTTCTAGCTTTTACCCCACAATACTCAAGAGATCTTTCAGTATTATTCATTTTCTTTCATATTACTTCCATTTTTTAAAAATAAGTTATAATTCAGCTCATTAAAGCTCATTTAGACCACCATACTAAATTCTAAAACTTTCTGAAACTGAATCTCTTCACAGAAAATGAACTTGTGATTTCTCTCTCCATTTTCACACGACATAAATGCTTGTGTTCTTAAGAACTTCAGGATAACCACATAAATACAATTTGCTAACAATTCCTGCCCACTTCGTGTTCTTAATTCATGCTGGGATCAAATCTCTCCCCTTGTAACTCCCTTGGATACTAGTTTGTTTATTCTAGCCATTAGGATTATGACATAATTCACTCAAAATACACCAAGTGTTCTATGAAATCTATGCGCATTCATAGAACTGCTATTTCTGCATTTTCATCATTCAACAACTAATCTTATTAATTCTTCATGGAGCTATACAAAATGCATTTGTTCTGCAGTTGGACATTTAAAAATATCACCATTATGGCTATAGAATCACTGGGTTATTCAATGGTTGTATTTACCTTTTTGTGGGAGAGAAGCTTACACAAAATCTCTGAGTTCTAGCTTATCTCATACTACTTTTCAAACACACGCATAAATAATCCACAAAAACTCTTCAAAGTTGATAAAGGTCGACAAATACTTCTGTGATCCCACTGAAATCTTAGAGAAGTAGCCTAAATGTCCATGTCAAAATAATTCTGCACTATAGAAAATCTACAGGAGAATTTCTATACAAGCGTTGAGCCAACCTGTACCAAGGCTAAGATACAGAAAGCCTGAGCATTAATCAGACATCATACTCTCCATGAATAAAAAAAAAGGTGGAGGGATTCAGAATCAGCAATAAAACCCCCACATACAAGAAAAACAGGGGCAGGAGAGAATGACTAGGCTTTTTCAACTATTCTCTTTATTTCTCTCCACCCTCACTAAAATAGTAAAAGGACTGGTTATATCAGATGTTTTGGCTAGATAAATTATAGGAAATATTTTGAGGTTTGCTATGCAGTACTATGTTACAACTCCCTCCCTATCAAATCCACAGAACAGAATAAAGACATGCCAAAAGCACATGGTAATAGGAATCTACCTTCTTGAACAGAGGTTTCTAGCATCAGAATACAGCAAATAACTATCCATCACAAACTACTTATTTAGGAAATGAGACAAATCCATACTGTACAAGAAAGCGGAGAACCTATACCAATGGTCTGAAAAACGTAAGTCTTCCTTCCCGCCACCGATGAGCCCAGACACACTATATTGAGGGAACTCTTCTGAAACGTCTGTCTTATCTGAAGAATAATTAGCTATCACCACCAGTCACGGTTCATAGAATTTTAAAAGAACTTTACTCTGACTGACAAAGGCATTAAAGAAATCTGTGGCTAGAAAGTGAAACCAGATACATTTAGATTAGACATAGGTTTACTTAGTAGTGACTGCATTCAGCTTTGAAATAGAGTATCAGCCTAAGTGATGGCTTTTCGGTTTCAGACAAAAAATCTCCTTACCTTTCTTGGTAAGGAGATTTCTGCCTAGGGCCATACAGAGCTCAGCACTTGTCAGCTTGGTACAATGCTATCAACACACTAGGATCAGATTGGAAGGTCCAAGGATGACCATTAACTATGTTTGGGGTATTCAAGTAAATCTGGAAATAAGCACACAGTTTGGAAAGGAAGGAAAGAAAAACAGAGGCTATGCTCACTACCCCCTTCCACCTCACAACTCCCCCCTCCCTCTGTTCCCATCCCGGCTCTCCCAAGAGACCAACAAGAAGTGCTGATGTTAAACCTCAGCCTGAGAGATTCCTTTTTTTTTTTTTTTTCCTTTTTGTCAGAGAGGCTTTATTTAGTGCAACTCTATTGAAACAAGTAAAATAAATTAACCACAAAAAAATATAGTCACTGTGTTTGTTAAGCAAATGGAAGAAACAGTAACCTATAGGTGGACCAAGATCACACATTCTGTTGAAGCTTGGTACAAATAAAGCCATACGTCCCTACTAGCAAAATACATTCTGTTACCCCACGCAGTCATGTCACACACTGAAGAGTCCTGCCTTTGAAGCTACAGTAGTAAGACACTCAGTATCCCAGCTCCCTTACCAGTTTTCCAATCCAATATACTATATATAGTGCAGAACATGGTTTTATCCCCCCATACTATCATGACTACTGTTTAAAGTGACAACACCACAGCAGGAGACACAGCAACCTACCTGACGGCCCTGCATTTCAACACTGGAAAACTTTTAGACCTATCAATCACGCAAATAACATAAGGTACATGATAAAAACACATTCTTGCCCTTTTTTAAAAGAAGGTACCTACAAAGGAATTCAAGTCTTTTGGGTAAGATGAAGTGCTAACAAAGTTGAGGATCAACTTTTAGAAGTGCATCATAAACCAACAGTAACCACAACGCTTCTCCCCATCAGGCAGTGTAGTGATAGGACGAGGGGTAACAGTTTTAAACTGAAAGAAGGCAGATTTAGATTAGCTATTAGGAAGACATTTTTTACTGTGAGGGTGGTGAGACACTGGAACAGGTTGCCCGGAGAAGTTGTGGAGGTCCCATCCCTAGAAGCGTTCAAGGCCAGGTTGGATGGGGCTTGGAGTAACCTGGTCTAGTGGGAGGTGTCCCCGCCCATGGCAGGGGGGGTTGGACTAGATGATCTTTGAAATCCCTTCCAACCCAAACTATTCTATGATTCTATGATTTTGCCTGTCTTGGAATAGGAAGCTGCACATACTCCAAACACACCTTGGTACTTGACACAAAGAAAGGTGTAGATGTGTTGGAAAGTGGAATGATGCCAAACATGCCAGACGTTTCTGTGTGTCATCACCAAAATTATCTTTTAACTAAGTACTCCATGGCCTTGAGTCCTCTTACACGCTAGTCACGGAGCTCACAGGGAGCCCGGTACATTTCCAGATCTGGCATGAGAGCATCCTCCCATTCATTAGCAATCCACGTCAAGGAAATGTCAGCACCACAGCAGGTAAGGAAAACCTAAACAAAAGCAGCCCACTTTCAGCAGGTGTTATCTTCTCCCTGACTTGTCATTTAAAATAGATAAGTCGTCTAAATAAAGAAATTGAAAGGGAACTATAGCAACTCAAATTAGACTGTTTCGGCAAACCCCATATTAGTAACACTACCTAAGATTAAATTCTTTTTGTTCTGCTCCACATCTCAAACATCTTCATAAGAAGCGTTCTTATAGGTGAAAAATGTTTATATTAAAAAATCCACAATCACCACTATTTCAGAATTTGCAGTCATCAGAACTGGAATTTGCCTTGCCTGGTGCTCCCTGCTCCCAACCCCTGGTAATGTAGTTAGCATAACTAACCATTTTATAAGGCAAGCAGCCATTCTCTGTGACTAAGCAGGTCATATTCATTCCCTTTCCCTTATTATTAGGCCCTGAAGGTCCTGTGAACCAAGCAGACAAACCAAACAGATTTCTTCTTCCCCTCCCTACTGGCCTCAAGATTCCTGGGTGCGAGGACGATTACTCCCTTCCTTACTGGCCTTGAAGGTCCCAGGCAGCCAGCCAACCTGGTAGTGGTGATGACCCCATCACAGAACAGGGAAGCATAACAGCACACAGAGCACTGTCCATAAAAATCAAGCAGTTACAAGTCCAAAGTGGGGAACTTGGACCAGAGCTGCTACACCCCTAGTGGCCAGGGATGCCTCCACCATCACCTGCTTCCTCTGAGGACTGAGTGACTTGTATGCTTTTACATAATTTTCGAGTCTAGATTATGATTGTTATATTGATACAGCAAACCATGTATTAAGATTTGACCCAATCTGCAGAGGGTCCAGGTGATTAGAAATTATAAATTAAGTTGGATTATAAATTCCGTATTGCTTAGGTGATTAAAATCCTAAGTTGTTATATTATAAATTCTGTATTACACTACTTATAAATTGTACTATCCTGATTCTGTTTGTAGAAATCCCGTTCCATTCTAATCATAAATTGAGTGCTATACTAATCATAATATCCTGTTAAGAAAATACAGCTTTAATTGTAACCACAATTTTGTGCCATCATCATTCTGCCAAGGATCCCTAAAAGAACCTATCTGTCCCCTTACTGTCAGGTGACAGCTGGTAAGCTTGATTAACAGATTCTTGGGAGTAAATAGATGTTATTCTCTGGTGCAGAATTTACTTCTCACACACCACAACATTATCTTGCTCACATGTGCTAAAAAAGAAGGGTATGAGGGGGAACAACCAACACACAGAGACAACTGAAATAAATACAGCTGAACCTAAACCAATTTTTTTTTAATTTAAACTTTTTCTGTCATTCATACAGTGTTACACAGAAAAAAAACCCTTGAAGTATGAGTAAGAGGTCATGACAGTTTCTGTTTTTACAGGGTTTTGTAAAACTAGATTAATTTTGCTCACATTTTGGGAGAATAATACATTTGTTCTTACCAGGTTAATCCAAAAGTGTATTTTTCACATCATTGCTTACAATATACGTTTGGTTTTGGGTTTTGTTTTGGTTTTTAAATCATGGACTGTTCTCAGAAAGAAAAAGCAAAATCTCCAGAGCTTTTGTAGAAGAGGGGGTTTCTACAAGAAATCTGAGAGATCCTCCTCTACTTAATTAGCCCTCCAGAAAGCAGGGGCGTTTCATTTTTCCTTCATTGATCTGAAGAAGCATAAACACTTCACTCAGACACATGCACCACAAAAAGTAATTTTTTTCCTACGTTCATTTGAAAAGCTGCTAAAATAAACTTATCATGCAGTCAGCTGCACAACAAAAGAACATCAGGTAATAAACCTCAATTTAAACCAAAGAAGTTTATCTAGAAGAGAAAGGGAAAGCTGATATTATTCTTCCCTTAAAAATTTTGTATCCAAATGTGGTGTTTCAAAGGTCTAGAGTTTTATCCTAGAGTGAACAGTCAACACACAAGTTTCACAGGAAAATTTTAACAGTAACGCTTCAAGTATTAATAAGACCAACAATGCAATTTAGAAATACATGTATCAGGATTCAGTTCTCACTCAAGGGCAAAGCCTCCCATCAGACACATGAGAAATTAAAATTTTCAAGAGTAGACAAAACAGAGAAATAACTGACAGAGGATGAAATAGTTGAAGTTAAAGGGAAAATCAAAAAAGAGCACCAACCTGCACTTAGTACTATTTGGTTCCCTGTACATTTTCATTTTGGTTTAGAACACACAGGGTGGTTTTGAAGCAAATATCCTCTCCTCGATCTTCCCCACAGAGTTTTAGTTTGCTTTGCAGAGTGGCTCTTGTGTGTGCAAAATAAACTCCTTTTGGAGGAACCTGAACTGGAAGTTCTGCTCCAGCAGAAACATGCTCTAACCCCTGAAAGATGTAATGGTTCAGACCAGTCTTTGGATATTTTAAAAAACAAGGACAGCTAGGATGTATGGTCCACAAAACTAGTGTGTATCTTGTTTGAAGTAAAGCTCCAAACCCAAATACATTGTAGAGGCCTCAACATTAACTGCTTCACTCCTCTTATCTGCTCCCATGTCACCAGAAACTTACAGACGTACATGCAACTAAGATACTAATGAAATTCCAATGTGAAACCAATTTGTAATCCACAAATATTCTCTAAATCTGCCTTTCTGTTAGCAGGAACACTTTTGTCAGAGTTGCTTCCTAAATTTAAAATGTTCTTTGAAAGAACAAAGCCTCAACCAACTATTTTTCTGCTGTTTCACACAAAGATACCACCAAAAACTCTTTCAAACCATGGAATCATAGGATCACGTAGGTTGATCTAAAGATCACCTAGTCCAATCCCCCTGCCCCAACAGGGTCAGCTAAAGCAGGCTGCCCAGCCAGGTTTCGAGTATCTCCACAGATGGAGACTCCACAACCTTTCCAGGCAATCTGTTGTAGTGTTTGAGCACCCTCACAGTAAAAGTTTTCTTACGTTAAGATTGAGATTAATCGTTTTTAATTTGTGTCCATTGCCTCTTGCACAGTAAGTGGCCACTACTGAGAAGAGTCTGGCTCCCTCTTCTTCATTCCCTCCCACCATGTATTTATACCTATTGATAAGATCCCCCTGAGCCCTCTTTTCTCCAGACTGCATAGTCCCAGCTCTCAGCCTCAAATGAAAGATGCTCCAGTCCCTTAATCATCTCTGTGGCCAGGGACATGCTGAAGTTTTGCAGGCTCATGCCTGAAGTACTAAGCTGAGGAAAATCTCTGTTAAGAGAGACTCCCCGAACAGGTTTAGTTTGTCCAAGCTGAGACATGACCAGCAGGGCTGTTTTCCGCTGTTTCCGATCTCCTTCTTACCTGCCTGCTCAAACCTCACTCCACTGTGAGTTTTCAGAATACCACAAAGAAAAGCCCTAGAGTAACATACTCTGAGTAACGTATCGGGAAGAAACAGCTATTTTGAGCTACAGCCGTCTACACAACAAATATCCATAAGGAAAAGAAATTAAAAATAAATTACTTTCTTGCATTAAGGAAGAAAAAAAGTTAACTTAGCAGTTAATTTGAATCATACTCTACAACAGCAATGGCATCTTATCATACCAAACATAGGTGCATGATGTTGCCTCAGAAATAAAGCTTTTCCTTCAAAGTTCACAGATGTAAGAAAACTTCTTTCTCCAGCACTCTTCTAATACAGAATCAGTTCTTCCTAATAAAATACAAAATAAAACCAAAACACCTTTCCTATCATATGTCCTACTACAATCTTTAAATACTCTATTACGTTACAGGGCCAGATACTTTTCCCCTCTAAGATAAACTGCAAGATCTAATTTTAGTTAAATATTTTCAGAAAAAGAAACATGGATTATGACAACACCCTGTTGTTTCATCATCGATACAGAAACCATTATTCAATATGCATACAAATCCTGACATCTGGAAGGCAAAACTCACACTGGAAATGGCTCTGTATAACTACATGAGAACTTAATATCTGGTATTCACTGTGGGACCAAAAGTTACCTTACCAGGGTATCATCTGAACTCTACAGAAATCTGTTCAACTCCGCTGTACCTTATACAAGCAGGATAAATTGAAGATTTGCTATGCTGAACCAGACTTTCTGCCTAGAAAAAAAGCTGTTAAAATAGAATTACTGTTCATTTCTGAAGTAGCATTATAAACAAATGCTGGTGTTGATTTAGTTGGCATATTTTATTGTTTCTCATGTAGTTTGAAAGTAAACACTTGGAGCAATTCTAATACCATGAATGCAATATTTTCCAAGTCGTCTGGATGTCACCACATAGTGCGTCATTCTCTTCCAAAAATGAAGAACAGCAATCTACCAAAACAAAGGCAGTATTACTACTGCACTGTCATGAAGATCTCTAATTAATACTGCAATGTTGAGCTACAAAGCATCTTCAGCTAGTTCACCCCAACAGAACATGCCTGCTAGAATCTGAGTCCATCGTGGCCACATACTACAGGCAAAACACTTGCCTATTTCTCATCCTTCTCATGAAACAATGGAAAAGCTGGAGCAATATAAATGCTATCATAGCATTAAATTTTCATCAGGTGATTCTAATCTAATTCTAATGAAGTTCCTATTACTTGTCTGAAGTGGCTCAGAGGCTGGAAGCACAAGACACTAACAGGAATAATTATAAGTTTCAATTCAGTCCCTGTAATAAAATGTCTTCAAACCAAAGAAGTGAGAAGTGAAGAGCAACTTTATAACTGAACTGTGATCCTTCTGAACCTGAGTATGTTTCTTCTCAAAAGTCTAAAACAATAGCTCAAGCTTATGATCTTGTTTGTATTACTCCTACAGGACAGAAACCATGATCAACAAGTAAATACACATTTTTCTGGTCTGTTAAATTCACTATTTTTGTACCACCACCCTGAAGCAGGTATACTTGGTACATAGGTTGCTTACAGCTATAATTTGTTCCTCAGACATTCAACATTGATTTTGACCTTCCAGATCCTATGTTTTAAGTTCACACTACTTCTGAAAGCATGACTAGGAACACAGAAAACCTTCCAATTTTTAGTTTACTTCTAGTCATCATTTCTCTTTAAATGTGTTAGCATAGCTCAACTTAAAAGCTATGTAAAATAATCATTACATCAGCCTTATAGGACATCCTCAAGTTTCACCTACATTTTACTTCGGATCATAATACCTCAGAGGCAGTTAGACGTCCACAGAAATAATTAGGCTAATAAAATGATTCAGAAATTGTTAAACATAAAGACAAAGGATTAATGGAGACTGCTAATTTATCATACGGGGGTTTCACCAAACTGTTGAGTAAAGTCACATACTAGTCAAATACCTAGGGACAAAGGACTGGTAATATTAACTCCACCAATGCCACAAACTCAATACTTCAGCTAATGAACAAACAACACTGTTCAAAGTTTTCACTGAGCTTCTCTCGGGAGCAAGCTGCAGGACTGTCACAAACAGCAACCCTGGAAAATCACACCTGAGAATTGTTCAAAGGGACTCTTTAAAAATCCACCACCTCCACCAGCATTGTCAGCATCTCACCACTGCCATGGAAACTTTCTACAAAACAGGCACCAGTCAAATGATGTCTACCTAAATGCCAGGAAGCATGCACACTTCTCCACGAAGATTAAGCTTCCTCCCCTTTACTGCCATCCCCCAACTATCTATTCTCTCCTGAAAGGCAACCAACTCCTCCTGCACTGTCTGGACACCACATAATTGCTTGTTTCTGCCTGTATACCCTTCCTGTTTTTTCTCATTACTACATCTTCTGTCCCAGGGCAGGGTTTGGTGGGTTGGGCTTTTTTTTCATATCTTTTTAGTCTAGTGCTCCTTGTCCCCCAGGCACATGGTAAAAACCACAGCATGGTCTCCAGACAGAAGCACTGTGCAGGAGGAAGCAGGTGGCAGACAGATGGAAGAGCTACATTGCCACCACACAACTCTAGGGTAGACAAGGGAGAAGGACAGCAGCCAAACCCCACGAAAGAAGGTAAGAGACAAGCATTCAACATGTACTGGTTGCTTCAATTACAGAGTTGATTGCACAAGCGCACTGAATCTAGTACACTATGTATAGAGACCGATATAAGAAGGAAAAAGAAAAATTGTAAAGCAAATCCTCTCAAGGATTTCATACCAGCATTGCTTCATTCTGCCACTGCTGGCTGATAATATTCTTAGACCCACAAGCTTCAACCGTGCGACCCTTATGCAAACCCAAAAGACCTTTAAACTTAGAAAGAAACAGCGAAATCTAGCAGAGCTGTCAGGATTTCATTCTACCAGCAAGGCTGTGCTGCAAAAGGCAGAAATAAGTAAAAATCCACTCATTCAAAAAAGCTAATTATTTATTTACACAGGGCAAGCAGTATCAACTTCTGTCAAGTGTGATTTCCTTTAGGGGAACAATAATAGTAAAACAAAATCTTGCTTTTAATTTTGGGTGCCAGTAAAATTCCTAGTGACATATTTATCTTCCAAGTTCTGCAAGCAGATTGCTCCTCTGCTGCTGCTCAGCAGCATCCCAGTGACTTCAGCAAACCCAAGAAGTTAATGAGAGTAACTAACTTAACTTGATTTTTAAGGTCCATTCTTTAAATGCCAAGAATTGCTATTATTACTGGAAATAAAACCAGTTTCTATCTACTGCTGCCTTATAGTTCTGAATTATTTTGGAAGAGAGGAAGGGGAAACAGAGAGACAGAACCAAAAGGGTCACACAAAAATGAAATATGGCCTACACATGTAGCCACTATAGCAGCCACCCACATCTCCTTTGCATTGAGAGCTCACTGGTTTTGGCCCTCGAGTCAGTCAGAACAGAAGCAGTTTTGTTTCCATTTAACAAAGAGAAGCTCCATTTGACAAGCAGATTCTGGAAAAAAAAAACAACTGGTCTGTGACCCAAGCGAAAGTGATTCTTCACTGAAAGAAAGTAAAACAGTTCTAATGTTGTTTCAGAGCAGCACATGATCCAACCTAAAATTGCTCTCCCAGGTCTGAACTTGGCCTCTGCTGCCGAAGTACCCTTCCAACGCTGGTCACAAGCAGTGGTTCCACTTTGAAGATGCAAAGCCTTGCTGTTGTAAGGCTTACTGAGAATCATAATCATGCAATCCCTTCAAATTTCCACACGCTCACTAGCAGAACTGCTCCTCTTCTAGCACTCAAGCAACTCCTGTGGAGCCAGGACTTTCCAGGTCTCAGAGGTTTTGGACCTTATCTGTAGGAAGAACTTGGAAGGGGGAGAGAGAAAGCATAGGGACAGGAGGACCAAGCATGAAGGAGGTAGGCAGATTCCCAGAGCAGGAAAGCATAGCATACTTTCTGTAAATTATCATTACATAGCATCAGCCAACTGCCTGATGTGTTGATTACATGCTCCTTTACCCTTCCATTTAACAAATTAACTTTAAACCAAGCTTTATTTGCTGGTTATTTGTAATCGCAACAAACCCAAAGCAAGTAACGCATAATTTTCTTTATTTTCATGCCATTCAGGTTCTTGTAAAATATAATTAATCTTCTTCCTGACAAGTCTGAATTCCAATTGCATGAGTTGAATTTTTTTAAAAAGTCACTAAATTATATAACAAAGTTTGATCACTGAATCACTTACAAAGCTTAACCTCTTTGCAGCAATGAAAACTACAGCCTTGTCTCCAATCTGTGAATTTCTAACGCAGAAATTTCATTTTCATTCAAAAAAGCCAAGATAGAGCTCCCTTCCCCAACACTATTACTATTATGTGGAGACAAGGCAAATAATGAACAACTATGAGCTCTGCACAGCCTCATGAGCAGCACAGCACTCTGTGTGTTCTACAAGGTATTTTTAAATTGCACCATGACCATCTTTACTCTGACAACTGAATTAAAAGCCACTCCTTATAAAAATATTAAAATAGAGATTTAACATTTCTACAGTTTCTTCAAATGGTTATTAGCTGACAGGAAATCTTGACCCATTATTTCCCAAAACGTAAAATTTTAAGTTACAAAATAATAAACTCTTCCTGTCAAGCTACAGATGTATTAAGTTATGATTAATGTTATGAAGGCTGTATTTAATATGTGCATTTACAGTATGTTTAGGCTGCTGTGGTAAGTTTTAAGATTGGTAAGGAATAGAATTTGCTTTGGAGCAGAATTAAGGCAGGCACACCTTTCTTTTTACACAGACATTTAGTATAAAGATCTTAGGTAACATTAAGTATTACTTATCAAATTATGCAGCTTCTTATGCAAGAATTACAGGGGTTTTGGAAATAAATCTCTGCAAGAGCAAATACCAAAGTTTACCACAGCTGTAGTTGCTAGTGTGGTATTTCACTGAGAACAGTCCAACCTAATTTGCAGCATATACATAAGAACTACTGCAAAAAAAAAAAAAAAGCCCTTCAAAAAAAGCCCTGGTTTTTTCCACTCAAAAAAAAAAAATATCCTGATTAAGCACAGGGTTAAGAAATTTTGGAAAGTGTGAATGAGACACAAGCATCTGATTAACAGTACAACACAGAACTGTAATTTTACCTCTAACTATAGTGAGGCTTTTCAAAACAGCATACACCATGCTTACAGACTTGAACATCAGTTCCTGAGCATCATAATCAGACACCTCTCTACAGAGTCAAAGATCTCTGATAACAACAAATATAGGAGAGTCTATTCTCCGTCAGACAAAGATCCATTAGCAATACACATGCAGCAGGGGAGGGGAAAAAAAAAAAAAAAATTAAATAGCATTCCATAGAAACACAAAGGGCCCCAGANGAAGAAGGCGGAAGAAGGGAAGGAAGCAGGGGAGGGGAAAAAAAAAAAAAAAAATTAAATAGCATTCCATAGAAACACCAACGGCTCCAGAGCCATTAACGTGAGAGTGGCTCACAGGCTGCTTACAATAAGAACTATAAAATCAGCAGAACAGTCTTGAACATAACCTGTTCTACTCAAAATCCTAACACATTTGACTTAGCAATACTGCACCTTCTGAGGCAACAAGCCACAGGGTATTTTTGAGCTCAAAGTTAGAAAGGGAAAACTAGACGAAAGCCTCAGTTCAACTAAGGTAACTTTTTTAATGAGTTGCAGCAAATATCAATAATCCATCACATAGCAGTAACCCTTTATTTTCCAATTAATTCTGGCTGTTTTCTAGCCAAATTAATTTTCCAAGTCAGTTGCAGCAGAAGAGATGAAAATAAAATTTTATAATGAAAGTTAGCACCCAGCCTAATCAAGAGATAATCCACTGCTTCTCCATAACAGAATCTTCCTTCCACAATTATCAATGCAGGCTGACAGATATTAAATTACATCTATCAGAAAAGCATCAACTCCAATGCAGTTTTCCAAAAACAACACAAAGCCACTTGTTCGTATCAATTTAAGAAGCCTTTTTAAAAACAAAACAACAACAAAAAAACCCACAACAAAACCCCAAATCAAAAAACACACACATAAAAATCCAACCTAGATTTAATGTTGCTTTATCTCATCCATGAGATGTAGGACTCATTACAATTTGAAAGGTACAAATACAATTTGAACACTATTCAATTTTCATGTTTTTAAGTTGATTACCATTTAAACATTTGTTCCGTGAGGATTTCTATTGTGTCTAAGGAGGAAAAAACCTTGCACATGTAAGTGACAAATTCAGAGAAATCTATTTCAGTTATTTTATTCAGAATACTTGGTTAGAAACCCAATATGAATAAGGATATCTCTCACAGTATTGATTTTATTAGCTTTTTTTTAATCTGTCATATCCAGCTTACCAAAAAAAAAAACCAAACCAAAACCAGCACATAAGTTAAAATGTGCAGTGGATTTTAATGTAACGCATTAAAATCATAAAAAGACATCTCCCAGGTCTTCACTAAATTAAATCTCGCTCTCCCTTAATAGCAATTACAGTTCTTATCTCTGTAACTCCTACTGGAAGGTTGCTTTGGGTCCTCCTGTCCTAAGTTAGGAATCCCCTTCTCACTTCCAAATGGGTACATGTATGGACAGCCTGCATCAAGCTGAATTAATATAAGAATTTCCTCTTCTCTTGAGTCTCTAACCTACACTTTTACAGACAGCAATCAGAACTGTTTCTTCCTGCTCCAGAAAAGATTTGTATATAGGCATTAATAGCAAGAGCCTCTTCCATGCATCAGATCTATCAATCATGCAGCAAGTCAAACAGGGAACCTGATCTGACAGAAAACTAACTCAGCAGAAGAACTAGTTCTCTGTCAGATCAATGCGATCCTTTCAACAGCTGTCTGTTAGAGCAGATTAAATGTATCATGAAACCATACACCAAGAGTTTACAAAGAACTGGCTAGCCACCTTAAAAATAAAGCAAACATGGAATAACATCTCATAAGAAGCACTCCTTAAAGCCAGCATTTTCTTTTTAACAGGCACTTGAATCTCCCAACCATCATGAAGGAAGCAATGGACAGAGAAGGAGAAAAAGCTGCATCGTTTGAAATCCATATCATGTGGCCTTGGTTTTCAAAATAGCATTTGGCTAGACACAGATGAGCAATAAGAAAAGTTCATGTTCTCACACAGAAAAAGAGCAGAACTTCTCCAACCTGTTAAACCCACAGGATGAAGACAGCCCACATGACTAACAATGATTTTCATTTTATGATCACCACCAAAACTTTTAAATGCCCCCTAAAACAGGCCATTGAAGTCTTTCTGCATCTGTGTTTTAGTTACCATATGATACAAAGCCTATTCAGTTGGAAAGTGTCCTGATAAACCACTCTGCTGTGCCTCACCCTGTGTACCTTTCCTCCTGCAAAGCCCACAAAAATGCTTCATTATGTTGTTATTTTTCTCATTTAACTGGCAAAGGGCTGTTGTAACTGAACCCGTCCCTGAAGAGCTACCCAGCTCCTCAGGGAGAGGTACGCAGTGCTTTCCAGAGGTGAAGGGCTCTGTTTCAGCAAGTGGTAACTACTGATGTTCACAATGCAATTAACCCTGGTTTGGCCAATGCAAAGGGATATAAATTGCTGCTGAATCAAGTTCAGACTGTATAATTCTCCCCTCCTTCAGGTATAAAAAAAGATACTTTAAGAGTCCCTCACTGGGTTCATTAAAGGCAATAACATTCATGCAACATCTCCAAAATTATGCCCACATTTGGTCAAATGCATAGAATTTATAAAGGGTCTTTTTCGGAGGAAGTGGGGTGGGGTGTGTTTGGTTGGTTTTCTCCTATTTTTAATAGTATTGAGACTAAATTAATCTCATAGTGGGTCTCCTATAAGTTAAGACAAATACAAGTTATTAATGAAAAAAGATGTATTTGACTAAGCACAGTATTTTTAAGTCAAGTGGTATAAAATAAATCTCAGTGAGTTTGAGAGAAAGGCATCTAAGCAACCTAAGCCTAGTGAAAGTTCAACCAAAGTCAGGCAAGTTCAGTGTGTCCAAGAATCTGATTCAATGTAAATTGACAATTTCCTCACTAGGCATGCACTTCAGTTAAAGAAATAATATTAACATTTAATAGCACTAGTAGGTAACTAGCAATAAAGTTTCTTGACAGATAGGTATTTGCTACTCCAATTTAGCATCCACCTGTACAATGGATGTATGCTTATATATAAATGTTTAGAAATACATTTTACATATTAAAAGATACAAGCTTTTAAGTGGAAAGAAGAAAGTGGAAAGCAGTTTCTAAACGACACTCTCACCCAGGCATTCCACAAACACTGCAACAGAAAATAACTACTATTTAAATAACTCATATGACTCATGTCACACCCTAGACAAGGATTAATCCAACACCTTCGAGGTCTTTTTTACCTTAGAAGAGGGATTTACTCCTCAGCAAAGATACAGCTTATGCTAATAGAATCAATTCCACTTGACTAATTTAGATCCATTCCCCAGACTGAGTAAGACAAAGTCCTCTGGCCAGTAAACCCAGCCCATGGGGAGGCCTTTGCTGGTAGCACTTGCTTTGTGCTGAGCACCAGTCTGATCCAGGCCGGGACCTGAACCCTCATGCCTCCTTAGTCCCTTTTCACAGCCTAGGAAGTGCAAACAGAAACACAAAGGCACCACCTGGGTCAACAGAAAGCCATCACATTTTAGGGAAGAAGTACTTTTCTCAACTACTTTGTTTCTGCCTGTGCAAAATAAAAAGCTTAATGACAAAGCTGAGTACACACAACCTGCAACCCAGATCAGTAACATGTAGTTCTGATTGTCATCAGCCTGACAACAATTAGCAATAACATGTAACACTGAAGACAACCAACAGCATCAGCAGGCAAAACTCCTGGATTTTTTTCATTTAAGTGGCCTCATTCGTAAGGAATAGCAATCACAGTCTTAGAGCTGGCCTTTGCCATCTGCACTATTTGCTGAGGTTTAAAATGTTACATACAAATAACAGCAAGTTTTCCTGAAGCACTTCATCAGCAACAAGCAACATCTAGGTCAGGAGATGAAAAACTTTCCATCACACATACTGTTAACAAGTCACCTTTTCACACAGTAAAATTCAAAATAATCCAATCCAAGTACAGGAGACGGAGACTGAACACATCTGATCTGCATTAGCCGGACCCGTGAACAAAGCGCTGAAGCGCACTAAGGGAAAGCCCCCCACCTACGGGGATTTGGGGAGGGGGGCGGCAGGCGGCTTAAACCTCACACGGCAAACCGGGACAAAAGCAGGTTGGCTGGGGTGAAAAGAAGCTGTAATCGCCCGCTGGCCTTATGTACCACCGACGGGCACGGGGAGCTGGGCCGAGGGGCACAAGGAGATGGGGGCAAGATTAAACAGTGAGGGAGAAGAGGAAGGGTTAAAGTGTGTGTGTATATGTATATATATATATAAAGAAATTTAAAAGGAAGTCACCACGGTAGTAGCAGATCTAGCGGTGAGATCTACCTCCCCCATGAAGCCACCGGAAAAATGCAGAGTAATCTAAGCGGATGCATGCACATGTACGCATCCACAGGCAGACCCACACACAAAGCACAGAGAGCGCATTTGCAGAGTTGCCGGGGTCCCAGAGCAAACCAGCAGGTCAGGGCTCAGGCAGCGGCAGCCACCGGTGCAGCGGCTGACGATGCACCGCAGGGCAGCGGAGCGGCAGCACCCTCGGCCGGGCCGGGCCGCACCGGGCGGGGCGCAGCGGGTTCTAGAAGGAGCCGCCGCCCCCCGGGGCCGCGCCGCCCGCCCGCTGCCGGGCGGGTAAAGTTTGCAGCAGCCGGCGGCGGCGCCACTGCAGTGCCGGGCGCATCCGCCGCAGTGAGCGAGCCCCAGCCTGCGGGAGGATGAACGCCGGTAGGCCCGGAGCCGG